>APFE030364659.1:189226-207784 GCA_000404065.3 Pinus taeda
GGTTGAAAATTTTGGCTGATCGCAAGTTACTTCCAAATCTAAAGTCTGGAAAGTTAGATTTCTGTAAGCATTGTCTGTTTGGTAAACAAAGTAAACAAAAGTTTAAAACAAGCAAACATACTAGTAAAGGCATACTTGATTATATCCATTCAGATGTTTGGGGACCAGCCCCTACAACCTCATATGGTGGTTCATCTTATTTTGTATCATTCATTAATGACTTTTCTAGGAAGGTTTGGGTCTACATGTTGAAAAGAAAGTCTGATGTGTTTTCAGTTTTCAAGCAGTTTAGAGCATTGGTAGAAAACAACACTGGTAGAACAATAAAATGTTTATGAACTGACAATGGTGGTGAGTTTACTTCCAAGGAGTTTGACAGCTATTGCAAGGATGCAGGGATCGAGAAGCATAAGACCACGGTTTATACGCCTCAGCAAAATAGAGTTGTTGAACGCATGAACAGGACTCCTCTAGAGAGAGCAAGGAGTATGCCGAGTAACGTCGGGCTGTAGAAGGAGTTGTGGACAGAAGCGGTGGCAACAACTTGTTATGTGATAAACCGATCTCCATCGATGGCGATAGACTACAAGATTCCGCAAGAGTTATGGAAAGGACACCCTTGTGACTATTCTAAACTCAGAGTGTTTGGTTGTGATGCATATGCTCTAGTGCCTAAACATCAGCGAACTAAGTTAGATCCAAAGTCTAAAAGGTATATCTTTGTTGGGTATGGTGTTGGAACAAAGGGATATAGATTGTGGGATCCTACTACCCGCAAAATCATCATCAACAGAGATGTAAAGTTTAATGAATCCTCCCTTGTATAATTAGATGTAGATAGTCGATTGAAACAGGATGATGTATCTGACTTTCAGCACATTCAGTTTGATAGCATTTCTAACGATAGTCATGATGACCATAGTTCAAATACTAGTCATGAACAGGTTTCAGAATCAGAATATGAACAGGGTTCAGGTTTAGATCATGAATAGGTCTCAGATACTGATTAGCAAGAAGTTCCTACAGATGGTAGTCAGCCAATCGAGGAAGCGCCAGAAACATCCTTAAGGAGGTCGACAAGAATCAAACGGCCACCGAGAAGGTATGATGATTATGTCACTTCTGTTGCATTTACTACTAATGACAATGAACCTCTGTGCTATCAGGAGGCAATAGAAGGTTCGAAAAGTGACAAGTGGAAAGCAGCCATGAAGGACGAAATGATGGCCTTGAGTAAGAACGACACATGGGATCTGGTTGAGCTTCCGAAAGGCAGGAAAACTGTGGGGTGTAAATGGGTTTTCAAGCTGAAACGAGGTGTGAATGACATGGAAGACAGGTACAAAGCATGACTGGTTGCAAAAGGGCTTTCTCAGAAAGCCGGTATTGACTTTCATGAGATTTTTTCGCCAGTGGTTAAAATTGTTTCAATTAGAATTGTGTTAGCATTAGTGGCTTTGTTTGATTTGGAGTTGTAGCAGTTAGATGTTAAGAATGCATTTCTACATGGTGATTTAGATGAGGAAATATATATGGAACAATCGGAAGGGTGTTTTCAGCATCGCAATGAGAAATTTGTCTGCAGGCTCAAGAAGTCATTATATGGCCTGAAGCAGTCGCCTCGGCAGTGGTATACGAAGTTTGATTCTTTCATGTTGAGTCTGAAATATGTTAGAAGTGAATATGATCATTGTGTTTATTTGAAACAGTTGAATAATGGCATATTCATTATCTTGGTATTGTATGTTGACGATATGCTTTTAGCAAGCAAAAGCATAGAAGAAATCAACAGGTTGAAGGCTCAGATGGCAAGGACATTTGATATGAAAGATCTAGGAGCAGAAAGACAGATTTTGGGCATGGATATTTTCAGAGACTGGAGCAATGGTAAGCTATGGCTATCACAACAAAAGTATATTGAGAAAATACTTTTGAGGTTTGGTATGAATAATGTGAAGCCTGTTTCAGTCCCTTTAGCTTCCATTTTAAGCTTTCTTCGAGTTTATGTCCTAATACAGATGAAGAAAAGGATTATATGTCTCGAATTCCATATGCCAATGTAGTAGGGTGTTTAATGTATGCGATGGTTTGTACTCGACCATATATTTCACATACAGTTGGGGTTGTCAGCAGGTACATGGCAAATCCGGGTAAAGAACACTGGTCAGCAGTGAAATGGGTGCTTCGGTATTTGAAAGGCACAAGTAGTTATTGTATTTATTACAATAAGAGTAGTGAATTTGTTTGCGGATATGTTGATTCCGATTTTGCAGGTGATTTGGATAAGAGAAGGTCAACTTTAGGGTACGTCTTTACTCTTGCAGGTGGAGCTATCAGCTGGATGTCAAAGCTACATAACATTGTTTCTTTGTCCATTACTGAAGCAGAATACATTGCTGCTTCTCATGCTTGCAAAGAGGCGGTTTGGTTGAAAGGTTTGCTTGGTGAGTTTGGTAGGTTACAGGACAACATCAGGTTACTTTGTGATAGTCAAAGTGCAATACATTTGGCTAAGAATCCGGCCTATCATAGCAAATCAAAGCATATTCCAATTAAGTACCATTTTGTAAGACAGATTATCACTGAAAGGGGAGTCTCTCTTGAAAAGGTGCATACAAAGGAACACTGTGCATACATGTTCACGAAACCAGTTTTGTTGGAGAAGCTACGTTGGTGGTTGGCTTCTCTTGGCTTGCAGAAAAGATAATATAATAATAACAGGGCATCAGGCGAATTGTTGTCAAGGTGGAGATTGTTGAGATTTTTCTGTTTGAAGCAAAATAGGAAAAATCTCAGCTGATGACAACAATAGAATTCAGGTCCTAGATTAACTCCAGGTTGTTGGGAGGGAGTTAATGCCTCCTATATTTGATGTGAGGGAATTAATGAGGCTGTTAGATTCTATATGCTATATATCTGGCAACCATTTGGATGGTTTTCTAAGATGTGAGAGTTTTATGAAGTTTTTCATTATGTAATCTCCAATTTGATTAATAAATTCCTGATGCCTATGCTTGGTGGACGTAGCCCAGATTGGTTGGGTGAACCACGTTAAAGCTCTTGTGTTTATGTGCTTGATATTCTGCTGTGTGTTTATTTAATTTGTTGTGCCTCTGGATTCCAACAAGCCCAAGAGGCTCATAGATGCTTGAATGCTGAGTGTAAGCCCAGAGGAGACGTTCTGAGGATTCGAGGTGACTTAGAAGCAGAGGGTTGCTTGGAGGTCAAGTGAAACCAGAAGCTCGTGAAAGCTAAGAAGCCACCAGAGATTGGGGCGATGGAAAAGGGGTGATTTCCTAGAGAGTTGAGTGTAGCAGAGTTGTAGAGTGCAGAAAGTTAAAGCCAGAGCCAGAGCCAGAGCCAGAGCGAGAGCGAGAGTCAGAGCCGAGAGCAAGAGCCAATAGCGAGAGCTAGAGCCAGAGTTGAGAGCCAGAGCCAGGGCTAGAGCCAAAGCCAAATCCAGAGCCAGAGCCGAGAGCCAGATCCGAGAACCAAAGTCGAGAGCTGAGAGCCAGAGCCAGAGCCGAGAGCCAGAGCCAAGAGCCGAGAGCCAGAGAGCCAAACAGCCAGGGATAAAAATGGTATTCTAAGCCCAAGGGTTTAGTCATAACCTACTGGAGTTGAGTGTGGAACCGGTAAAAGAATTCAGCCATAATCCAAAGAGCCTAATCAAATTGATTAGAGCTCAAGGAGATGTAGCCCAAGAGGTTTCGGTGAACTCCATATTATATTGTTGTTAAGTGTGATTGCTTATTGTTGCATTGTGTTTGTTGTTATATGTTTTATATCAGTTCAAGCAAATAAACTTAAAGCACTTAACAATTAAAGTAAAAACACAAGCATACACCTATTTCAAGTTATTTATTTCGCAAATTGTCAATATAAGCTTAGATCTTGGGAATATATAAGCTGTGGAGTGGGAGAGATTCTTGGAAGCATGACAAGAAGCCTTTAGGTGCCCAATTTCAGATCATGTCAAGCATGCCAAAGTACAAGTAAAGGATCAATGTGCACATGTAACATCAAGCAAACCCAATGACCATCAAGGACTCCACACACCTTGCCATGCAGAGGTGAAGTTGTGATACACCAAGAGGAAATCCATCACTCAGTAGCACTGCAGCTCGACATGCACACTAGCAGCAACATGAACATACCATCACTATCATGTCGAGTCATGTCATGAGTCATGTCGGCCACATCACTACTGTGGGCCATACTGTGTCAATCAATGTAATTTAATGTGGAATTCCAAGAGACCCACTTGTAATCTGAAGAGTCGTGTAGAGTTGATAAGTCAAACAGTCATGAGGGAATTCAAACAATCACAAGGGCTAGTTTTACCCTTGGCTATATGTACCACCTCATTTGTAAATGCAAAGGACTTTTCACCTTGGCTCCTCCCACATAGCCTTGAGAGTCTATAATATTTTCTTTAAGGAGTGAGTAGTGGCTCCAATGCCCCACCTATAGGATTAGTGATGTATGGTGTATCGATGTGTCTTGGACATTTCGCTTAATTCAGAAGCCTGCTAACATGTCAACATGTTTTCACACGTGTTGTAATTGTTTGTAGGATTAACCTTGAACACTTGTAATACATGTTGTTTTAACCTATGTTAAACAATTTAACTCATTCAGTCGTTCTAATACATATATTTATGAAAATGTGTTGTAAAAGTTGTTAACATTGTCATTCTAGTGTTGTTTACGTCCCCGGACATCAAACAAAACCTTTCACGTAAAATTTTTATAACGACTGTTGCACTAGTGCAGACTGCCCTGCTGGGTGTTATACGTTCTATCTTCCTTTGTGTGTTGTGACTGCCGCATCCATGTGGATTTCTCTTCCAGAAGATGTGCATGTCTTGTTTTGTTACATCTCTCTGATAGACTTGGGACTTCCTCCCTTCCGACTGGAAACTCACTCCCACCCTCTCTCTCTGCTATGAAAGAATCTTAACACACGTAACACTATCACTCACTAGGCACGCAAACCTCGCTATTCGAAGAGAAAGAGACCACTCTCTCGTGATAACAAGCAAGAGCTAAGGAAAACATTTAAGATAATGGAAATCGGGCCATCATACCAGATGGGACTCCTACACCAAATGGTGTGAGGTCTAGTTGGGACTTCATATCGGGGAGATCCCCTCAATGTTGGCGGGTGCAGCACCATCAACACTACCCTTAAAGATTTTTCTTTCCGATGTTTCATTGGACTACTGGAAAAGAGAATTACCACTTGGGAAGGAATGATACATGGTTTTCTTAAGGAGTATCAGAATTATTGCAAGGCCCATGAAACGAAAGAGGAAATTTAAAAAATGGTTCATGTTAGAGTCCTATAAATATAGTGATCAATTGACGATTATCTAGATACTTATCCAATGGGATATTGTAATTTATCTTTCCCATTTCAAATTATTTTCAGTATTAAAATTGAAAAAGAAAAAATAAGAAAATTTGAAAGAGAAAAGAAAAATACAAAGAAAAATAAAAATAAAGCGGAATAAAGAGAAAATATATATAAAAAAACTAAAACCCCAAAGGGGAGCGCTAGTTCAAATTCTGCCAATTGTCAAATTATATTAAATTCTGTTTTAAAGGTTTGGAATAAAGGTGACTTGATGTATTTTCAATTTCCATAAACCGCTTTTGCTTTTGAAGGGCTGAGATCGTCCCCACCTAGATCAACGGTGGGGGACAATGTTCAGACCCCCCCCCCCCACCTTTCAGGACTTAACGAGGGAGGGGGTATGAAATTTTGTTTATAATAAAACCACTCGAGATAACGTGGTGACTCCACATTCATTTAGGGGATTCCCTTCCCGTTACCGCCTACCACTCCTACCCCCAAAAAAAAACATCATTCGATAGTATTTTCGCATGTTTTCTCCTGGTCCGTCCTCGCCACCCATCATCCATCGCTCCGTCCATGTCACCCATCCTCCATGTAATATAGCTGTTAGATTTAAAATCTCTCACCAACAGTCATGTTGTCGTTGGCCATTAAATTATCTCCCACCAACGTATAGAATTCATTAATGCTAAGCTCCAAAACGATAACAATTTCATTAATCACCCTCAATTCCCGTTATAAAAATCCTGTATCAACCTACATTATCACCTTCTGCTAGTTATTTCATCCACACAATTTCATATTGAATATTTTCAAGTTCGCTAGTGCCTTCTGTAAAGTTTCCTCCTTCCGCAATCGATCAAATTACAACCTATTAACATTGTTTTTTCAAAGTAGCCATTGAAATTAAAAATGTCTACACAAAAAGGAAAGGGAAAAATGACTGATGAAAATCCTGCGTTACCTCTTGGAAAAATGACTGATGAGATTTTGCGTTACCTCTTGTCCTTAATTTAGATAGGCCCCCTTTAGTTGATACCATGTACAAGATAGCAGAAACCCAGTGCAAATTTAATTTATATGAGCTTTGAAATTGGGAAAATAAGAAGTTCTTGGATAACAATGATGATCTAAGTATATGGGAATCACTCTTGCCTTACTTTACCTTTCTCCAGACTCATTATTTCCCATAATTCATTACATGGTGTCATCTGAGATAACTCCCCATCCACAAAGAAATAGTTGCCCAAAACGCTCAAGTGTTGTTTTCAATTACCCAAGAAAGCATTTGTCAAGCCCTTCAAATAAATCCTCGAGCCTCTTTGCACCCATTTTCCACCAATGCACTCATGGAAATATACTAAAATACTACTTCTCCCTAGAAAAACCATATTTTGGAATGTTTCCTAAGTGAGAATTCTGAATTACCCATAAATTACCCCCCTTACTCTGCTTCTATTTTTCCCGCGATTTCAAGGCACTTCATTTCCATGGTTATTTTCCTATTAGGTTACCACATAGACCAGTGGGTATATGCCGTAGTGTTAGGGTTTTATCAATATTTTAAGTTGGTCAGAAGCCTTCAAATTTTTTCAATTACAGTCAATACATATCATATGTTATACATGAGCAGTTTCTCAAATTTAATGCTGAAGGTGTGTTCAAGCACCAATTAGTCCTTATTTATCTAATGTTATTCTATTAAGTAAACAATTTCAAGTTTTAGCTATATAAGGTGGATGAACATGGAAGACCATTATTAGTTGTTCACTGGACTCCCTTTCTCAGAAAGAATTCAGAGGATTATTCATACAGTGATTTTGTTGATCAATATTTTACATATGTGTTTATGCCTTCTAAACAACACTATCATTCCAAGAATATCAACAGAAATTAAAGGAGTTTTGCATCTTACAAAAAAAGAAAAGGTTGGAGACTGGTATCGTTACCAGAATTACATAGAGATTCAAATCTATGTGTGTGAACTTCATCACTGCAGATTGCTAGTGTTTGTGTCAATAAGGATTTATGCCCTGGAATACATTAGGCATATGCTAAATATGGATGACTTACATTTTGTATCAAGAAAAAATAACGCACAATTCAAATTGAAATCACATGTTGGACCATACATTGTGAATACCAAAGCAACATCCAAGGAAGTTTATGAATTACTAAAACAAATGAAGTTTAAGCTCAACTTTACATGGGCTTATGATCCATTAGGGATAATTTCAAAGATGAGAGTTGAGAATAAGACAACTCCATATGCAAATACACCTAGACCGGAGATAGAGAAGTACACCAATAAGGAGAAGTGGATAGAGAACACACTACAGGAGGCTGGAGAAAAAATTGTTAGTCAATCATCTCTACAAACTCCTCTTCCAAAGGACAAAGAAATCATGAGACTAAGGGAAACAATGTCCCTTGCATATTCAAAAGCTCAAGTTGCATACTTTCGTGTTTTTAAGAGGAGAAAGAAGGGTCCAAAGACTAATACTAAAATTAATGCTCAGATAATAAAAATTCAAGCAGAATCATCACAAGACAAGGAGTCACAAGATCAAGCTACAATTGTTCTAACAGGTTTTCCAGTCACTCCTTTTAAAAATGTTGAAGATATAACAAAGTCACCTGTATCTTCTACATCTCAGATGGGAACAAAGCATAATATTTTTTCCAGATACAAGGATATTAAGAAGAAGAATGAAGCATTGAAGGCTTCAACATATTCAGAATTCTAGAAACAAACTACTACCACTCAACACAGTTTGTTGTCTGCATTTAACACATAAAAGGGACAATTTCAATTAGCTTTCCTAGAGCCTACAGTTCCAGTCCCCAAAAGTGCAGACGACTACAAAGCTTCAATATTTTTTGTTGATACCAAAAAGTTGCATGCAATCAATCAAATCAATTTTCATAAGGAAGAAGGTGAGATGATTTATTCAGAACTCACCAGTTCATCCATGGCTACCTCAAAGTTGCAAGCCTATCTGAATAATATGCATTCACAATTGAAGATAGAACGAATTTCTTCTTTGGCTAAATACACTAGAACTAAAGATTTAGAATATTTAATAATTAAACTAGGATATGATCCTATAGTAATGTCAAGGCAGCCGAGGAGATAATTAAAAATAAAAATGTATATATTCAAGCCCATAGGAAAAAAATTAAGCTTCCAACCATAGAACACTTGCGGGCCAAAGAAGTAACCAATCTGGAAATAGAAAAAGAAAAGTTGTTCAAATTAATATTTGAAAAAAATGTTCAAATCCAGAAGATGGAAAAGGACATGGAAGCATTGTTGAAGGAAAATGAACAATTGGCAGCAGCAGGTACATCAACACGACATGAAGTACATCAAACAACACAAGCATCATCTTCAAATTCTTCTAAAAATCTATTCCAAGCTTTGGAAGAATTATCATTAACAAATAAGGAAAATGAGAAGTTAATGGAAACACTCTCAAAGATGGAGAAAAACAAGATAAAATAGATAATGCATACCTAACAGAGGTGCAAACGAACTTCAAATTGACACATCAAATTCAAAAGTATGAGAATTAGTCTCTAAAAACTCAGATGTTGGCAGAGGCTAAAAGGAGTATATGGCATAATATAAATGCAAATATCATAGAATTATGGTCATCCATTCATATCATATTTGAGCAGGAGGAGTTAGGGTAGAATGGAAAGGCAGCAATTGAACAAACAAAGATTGAAATAGAGCACAGTTCATCAGAAGAAAATAGAATTATTAAAATGTTTAATTCTAAAGCTAAGGGCTTGAAGAACTCCAAATTCAAGACATAATAGGTACAATGATTGAAGTAAAGAGTATTAACAAAGAGGAATCTCGTGGTGCAACTACAAAATAAATGCAAAGAATTGGAATTGCAGGTTAAAATATTTAACCAAAAATTTTCTTTATTGCAGGAGAAAAGACTCCCAGCCTTAAGAGCTTTTAATGGAAAATTGTTTCCATTAGAAAATTATCAAGATAAATTATGTAATATAGCTACAGATACATCCAATTTTACTAAAGTAAGAGGAACAATAATTTAATAAGTTTTCATGGAAGGACTACATCATGATCTCTTCATTTAACATTAGATCGATCATCTATTTTTAAACAAACCTACTTTCCTAGTGAAGAGTGATGGGATCAATTGTCGGAGCTAGTTGAATAAAGACAAACATAAATCCTACAATTTTGGGAATAGACAAACAAAAGGATAAGAGATGTAGTTATAGTCAGCAACAACTTTCCTCAAAAGTGTCAACAGAACAACGAAATTTGTCCAAAATTCCTATTTCTTAGTTCTGTTTTAGAAATATCTACATCTTATGATAGATATTATTTTGTAATTGATCTCTTTTTGAGATTTGAAGTTAGTTCCATATGAACTCTATAAATATTTTGTAAAAATACTTAGTAAGGGTTGGACTATGTATGGAGGAAAGAGATCTACCTTGATGTAAGCTGTGGATTTTTACTTGAAGTAATCAATTTCAGAAATACAAAGGAAATTTTTTTCTAGGATTCTTGTGTCAAAAAAATGGTTATGCTTATCCTCATGTTGATGTGTTATTATTTCCAAGTTTTCATATTTGATGTCCCTTCCCGATTGTTGCAAGAAGATTAAGAGCTGAATTTACTTATTGTACTCTACTCTGCCTTGTTTAAACAATCTTAATGTTTTCCTTCTCAGATTAATATAAAATTCATTTGAGTATTGTGGAGCTATAAAAAAGGACTCTTTCACCTCTAATTAGCTCCCATTAATATGTCAATCTGGGAACATTTTGTTATTTCAAAGAGTGTCTCAGTTTGAGGCTATCATTTGCCAGAGTAATGCTAGTAGTACAGTGTTCGAAAATACAAGAATAAATGGATGCTTGTTTACAACTAACTACTTCAAGAGATTAAACCACACATTCAGAAAACTAAGCAATTTATCAGTCAAGGGTTCAATAGCAATAACCCATCCCTTTGTCAACTGATGGAAAAGGAAACCAGAGAACAGATCATGGATCTGGGAGCCGGAAAATAGATGCCAATGCTCACTACAACCTGAGATCGTTCTTCACACCAAAATTACAAATGACAAGAAATGGAACGACAGATAAGAGATGGAACAACAATTAAGAAATAGAACAACAAACCTAAAATGGAACAGCAGTTAAGAAATAGAACAACAAACCTGAAATGGAACAATAGTTAAGAAATTGTAACGACAACTAAGTCTAACAAGCAGTAACACCTTAGTCTATAAGATCAAATGCACTAATCATAATCTACAGGAATCAAATGACAATCCTTCACTCTTAAGGGCGGATTGAATAACACACCAAAATGGAACGACACTGATTAATGATGAATTATAGAACAATGCTTGAAAACCATATATACACACGACACACTTGAATAGTAATCTGATCCAATTATCAACCTTAGTTAGAAAGAGTACGACTGCATTTCAAAATAGAACAACATTTTTTATAAATCCAACAATCACAAAGAACATAACTTCCAAGATGGATTCCATAATGTTAATGAACAAGTGCACAACACAAAGGCTTTGTGATTAAACAACAACATTATTCTGTAAAGACTAGCAGTATTATATCAACACCTAAAGGAACAATGATATGATGTAGAATCAATACAATAGTTCTGTCTTTAGAAACCTTAATAATTTAAACATAACAGAACATGTGATGTAAACTTACAAAACACATCAAATTACCAAATAATGTCGATAAGCAAACCACGCATAAACCAAACGTAATGGTACAGGAGCAAGTGTCCTCCAGGGCCGGGCCCTTAGCCTCTAGGGTTACACCACTTGAAGTTATTCCAGACTCAAAGATGAAATAGTAACCAAGTTTGTATTAATGCATAAAGCAGAATTAAAATAGATCAGTTCTTAACGCGACTTGATGATCAAAGTTTTGATCTTAAAGGAAATTACATAAAACATAACAAATTCTAACTCTCCTCGAGCTAATAGTGTTGCCCCTTTTATAATGATGAAGGCGGAGATATCTAAGTGCAGAAATAGATAAAACAACGATCCCTCAGGATCAAGGATCCTAAGGGATTCGCCGACCCGTTAGTCCTCAGTCATCTCTTTTCTTTCCTGCACTGAGCCGATATCTCCACTTCCTTTCCAGGGCTGATTCGCTTTGATTTGCTTTGCCTTGTTTGCATACGGTTCCCCGTTAAAGGGACAACAGTTAACCCGTCCTTGTCCTTTCCTTTGGAACATCAACTTCGCGTTTTTCCTTCTTTCTGCATAAGGAAATGAAAATTGTCAGTGTTTTCGTCTTGCATATTAATCTCACATGTTTTATTACAATTCCTTATTGTTTTCCGAGTTCGTGATGCAAAAAGTTTGTAAGTTCTAATGAAAAGATGTTGAAATAATTACCAAAAACATACCTTCTTTAGTACCCCACACACCCCCCTGCTTACCCTTTTTCATGCCCTCATGAAAATATTGTAGTTGATGTGTAAGGCAGTGAGTGAGTAGGCTCGATATGGAATCTCATGTGAAGGCCGACAACCATGATGCATAACTAAGTGTTCAAAGAAATGGCATGTCTGACCCTCAGGCATCTCATACAGAGCTTGGTATCCGGGTGCAGGGTGCCAAATAATTGGACTCCGGAACCTATATCCCATCCAGGATGGCCCTGCCCTCAAAATGACTTCTCCATAGTGGTGCAAGCAGTTGGTGGCTAATTTAAAATTTTCATACTTAAATGGTTCCCTGAGTTGGATATTCGGATTAGAGATTTGATACCGAAATTTAACCGCATCAATGGCAAGGTCTTTGATAGAGAAAAAGTATTCTAATCCCTGTCGAATGATTGCCTCATGCATGGGTCCTAATGCTTCAATTACACCTGGAGTCTTCATGAGGTTTCTATGTTTTATCCACAACTATACTAGATCCCTAGGCTTAGCTCTTATCCACAAATCTAATCCGTTTTCTTGTCTTTGGAAAGCATTATAGGCTTTAAGCCATTTAATTTGATTAACCCCAAATGAAATAAATGCCTGTAATTGGATATCCCCAACAAAAGGGATAGGGTTCAGCTCGGTCTCCTGGTCTAGTACAAGGTTATGTAAATAAAAATCACACAGTAATCTCTGAACTTTTACCCCGTAGTGCTTACAACAGTTTATAAAATCATCGATGGTGTTAATTTGTATGGGAGCACCTTCTTTAACAGCCTTTATTTTCAATTGCAAATATCGTTCCATTAAAAACAAGGCATAATTCTTAGCAGGGGCTCTACATGCTAGGATGTCATTGTATAAAGAACATAAGGTATCCATTTGCTTGATAACTATATCTAACCTACGAGTTATCTTCTCGACTTTTTCTTCTTCCCTTTGCCACCCTTCAAAGGCCTAGCTTTCGGATAGATTGACATTCCTACGCTGCTACTGTAGCTCTTCATACTTTTCTTGAGGGACCGTTTGCTCTCTAAGATTTTTTGTTGCTTACTGAGCTTGCTTCAAACCCTTTCGTAGGGTTACCGTTTTTGGATCTCTTTTCCATGCGGCAGTGGAGGCCGGGAGTTTTACCTGAATTTTCCTATTGCGTTGTTTTGCGTTCATGACCCTTATCACTCCCGAAGGTGGTGTCTCCGTCTGAATTTCCTTATCGCAGGTCAACATATCATCCATTTCTATCTTAACGTGGATATCATTCCATTATGTTCCTTTTTAATTAGAACAACAGTCTACTCCTCAGCATCATTTGGAACAGCAGCCTGGTTTTCGACAGGGTTTTGAACAGCAGGATGGACTCTGGTCCTCCGCCCCTTTGTCTTGAGGGGTTTTGCTGGAGTGGTTGCATTTTTCCTTCCCGAAGTCGTTTTTACCCTTTTCCTTGCTTTTAGAATCCTAATCTGTCGGTGGAGCTGAACTATTATATTCAGTAATCTCTTCTGTTCCTTTCGCAATTCCTTAATTTCCGCAATTTCTTTAGAAGGAACAGCAGGTTGTTCACTGTGGCCTGGACTATGACTAGTTCCCTGATTTTCTCTCCGGGGTGCTTCTTCGTTGCTCTACTCTGGTTGCTCCAGGGCAAGAACCATAACTGGTTCTGTTATTTCTTGGGTGACCTCCTTTTCTGCCCCCCTTTCCTCTGGAATTTCTCCTAGTGTCGTCTGGCTAGGAACGGATTGTTCCTGTTCAGCATCTCCTATCATATTTTCATCATGAACAAGTAGATTCTCTTCTTCTACCTCCTCTGCATGTGATTCTTCAGGTGCATTTCCCTTCTGAGGTTCCTCTTCGGCATGGAGATCTGATGGAATAGAAGGTTGGCCATATTTGCCCATATTGGCCAAAACTTTGGCTAATTCATCTTCTCCCAATGGGTCCTGCAATGGGCTACCTTCCTGCTATTCCGTTTCCTCCTCCTGCTCAGATTTCTCGGCTTCTTCTTCTTTTTCTCCTTCCTCTTTTTCCTGCATTCCTTTCTCATCATCTTCCCCTTCTAATCGTGGGGGTTGCTCATCTTCTATCTCTACCGGTTGGCTGGTGTTTCCTTGGGACTTCTCCAGCCTTCCTCGTAGTCATGCTAGCCGGACCGATTTCCTTCGTTTTTCTAGACGCTTAGGTGTACTGGTGGCATGTTTGCGTTTTGGGGATGGTGTGGTCAATTCTCCATTTATCATGGCAATTAGCTCTTCCCAGCTACTCTGCTGCTGGGTAAGGCTATGGCTGACTATTAACTGAATCAACCCATGATGACTAACAACTGACTCTACATGCTATGCATTTTTTATGCTTCATGCAATGTCATGAAGTAATGAATTCAAAAATGCAGGTAAATTTACAGAGCATTTTTGCTTTAGTACAGCTAAGAGTTTAAGATGCCGTGGTCTTACCACATCTTTTCTGCCTTCACAGGTGATGTAGCTTTGAATGGTATTCACCATTTCCACCCATGGCTCTCCTAATGCTGCTGGCAGAACCCCCTTTCCTCTAATTGTCAGGCTCTGGCCTTCCTCCTGGAAGATTTCTATGATCTTCTGCAATCTCTCCTTTAACGTCCATACAGGTCCAGTGGTTGGCAGTCCCGAGACTTATGCGATTATGTCATCGGTGACTGCTATGCATCTCCCCCTCACTATGGAGTAATCCTCTTGCAAGTTCTGCAAGAATTCAATTGCTACAGTCTCGTTGGATTCCTGTAAGCAGTTGAGATAAGTCAGCCACCCTGAACTTGCGAGGATTTCCCGGGCAGCAGCAGAGATTATTAACACCTGCGGTTCTCTCCGAATCGATCTTCCTCCCATGTTTATGGTTTCGCTGTAAACTCTCAATGGAACGGCAGCTGTTCACACTGTTGAAACATAGAGAGGCTGACACACACAAGACTCGCTCAAAATCTAATGTTGCAAATCATACAATGGAAATGGCTTATGAATAGCAAGTCATGCAGAAAAAATAAAAAAAATAGTATACCATTGAGCCGTGCTATACCCTAGTACACAACTTCCCGAATAGTGATCTAACACGTAATCCAGAGAATGATGAGGTTAACCTCCCCGCCGCAATGTGATAGGCCGTCATGGTCATCAAATAAAGGAGCGGCGCTCGTTCTGAAACAGAGTCCTTAAGGAACAGCGTATGGCAATATGCCATGTTTACAAAAGTAGCAAATTACCGAAATCGAGGCGTAGAGTTGGGTCGATTAATACGTAAGAGACTGCGGTGATATGATGTGAGGTTGGGGATAGGACATCTGTCGTGGATACGGAGTCTCATGCGGTCATTTTCAATTGTTATGTTATGATTGGTGATAATAGATATACATGCGTTTTATGGTTTGGGAAATAATATATAATTGATTACTAAGGCATAAGAAACAGAAGGGTGCTAATAACTACCTATTTGTGTAAATAAAGTGACTTCAATACCATTAACAGTGCTCTGCTGCCGAAAGGTGTCCATAACCTTGGCAGAGTTGTTTATTTCACCCATGGAACCATGATCCTTTGTGTATGCTTAGGAGATGTTGTGTGATGTCAAAATGTAGGCCATTATGCTGGCTTGGTGACCAGTTAGCCATAATGCCATTCATGAGGAAGGAGCGAAAGGTGGGCAGGTTGGCTCGTGATGAGACCTCCTGTTCCAAGGGTTATTTATTTGATATACCTTTTGGACCATATCCCTGATGTGGTGGCCATAGTGGGAATGCCACTTTTCTTTCATCCTCATGATCATGGTAGGCTGGCTCTTGATGAGACCCCCTATCCTGCATTTGACAACTTATAAGTCATTAAGGCATCATTGTTTGCTCTTTTTTCTTTCTTTTTCATAAAGTACTTTCCTTATTTATACACAAAGGGTGGTTCAACACTCCTTAAAAGTAGCAATGGTGGAAGAAGGCTTAACATCTCAATAGGAAGATATAAACCCTTTGCTCTTATTCCTAAATAATAATCAAAGAGGATTAAAAGGGACCAACATGATAAAGATAACCAATCATAGCAGAATTAGTAGAACAATGACGACAAAAGATAATGAATAAGTGTGTCCTTCCTTCTGTCCTCTTACCAATTTAGAGAAATTTCTTATAAATATAGCGATTTTATGATTCATTGATTTCAGTATGTTGTGATTTTGTATCCATTGCATAAGTGCATAGTTGTATTCTAAAAGACTTGAAAGAATAGGAATAATAAGCATCCTTAATTTAGAACAACAAGGGGAACAAGTTGTTTCAAAGGGAGAGCAAAAGAATGCAAGTGGTGTTCCTTTTGGAAAAAGGAACAACAAAAGACCACAAATGTTGTTCCTTTGGAAAAGGAACAGCGGAAAACGTAAATGACGTTCCTTTGAAAAGGAACAACAAAAATCGAAAACGTTGTTCCTTTGGAAAAGGAACAACAAAACACACAAATGTCATTCCTTTGGAAAAGGAACAACAGAAATCGAAAATGTTGTTCCTTTGGAAAAGGAACAACAGAAATCGAAAATGTTGTTCCTTTGGAAAAGGAACAACAAAGCAAACAAATTCCGTTCCTTTGGAAAAGGAATATCAGAACACAGAAATTTCGTTTCTTTGGAAAAGGAACAACAGAAATCGAAAATGTTGTTCCTTTGGAAAAAAACAGCAGAAACCGAAAATGTTGTTCCTTTGGAAAAGGAACAACAGAAACCGAAAATGTTGTTCCTTTGGAAAAGGAACAACAGAAACCGAAAATGTTGTTCCTTTGGAAAAGGAATAGTAGAACACACAAATTTCATTCCTTTGGAAAAGGAACAACAGAAATCGAATATGCTGTTCCTTTGGAAAAGGAACAACAAAAACCGAAAATGTTGTTCCATTGGAAAAGGAACAACAAAAATCGAAAATGTTGTTCCTTTGGAAAATGAACAGCAGAACAAAGGAACAAAATTACAGCAAAATGACAGCTGATCCAAAGGGTGTTGTTCTTTTGAAAAAGGAATAGCTGGAAGAAAATGTTGTCCTTTTGAGAAAAGGAACAACAAAAAATAGTAACAGAAAAACGTTCATTCAACAATATGTACAAAAATGATTCAACAAAAGAAAAGAAATTATGTACAAACTATAAAAAGAAAAAATTTCTTAATGAATTATAGGTGAGGAAGACTTCTCTCCCTCCCCCAAAATTTCCATATCAGAGTCTCGGCGTAGCTGCTGGCAGAAGGACTCCCGAGTGAGTGGTTTGCGATAAAGACGAACTCGGTGACCATTTTCCTTGAAGGCATATCCAGAACCATCAATAGTGATTAAAGTAAGGGTACCATTTTCATGTACCTTCTGGATTTCATATGGTCCCAACCAACGAGTCTGGAGTTTCCGGGGGAAGTCCTGAAACTTGGAGTCGTACAAAAGTGCCCAGTGTCCTTCATGGAAGACTTTACTTTTAATGAGAGCATCATGCCATTTAGCCCGCTTCTGTTGGATCAGGGCAGTGTTTTGAAGTGTAGAGAGACTAATTTCGTCCAGCTCATTGATCTGATGTAATCGATTAATCTGTGCCTCGGTTAGATCTAAGCGAACTTCCTGTGTTGTTCACAATGTTTGGATTTCGAATTCTATTGGGAAAATGGGTTGTTTTACAAACACTAATTGATAAGGCGAGTAACCAATGGTACTTCTCCATGTTGTTCTATAAGCCCACAGTGCTTCGGGTAGTCTGGCAACCCAATCACGTCTATGTGACGCAATGGTTTTCGTTAGGATTGCTTCTATTATTTTATTGTTGCTTTCTACCTGCCCATTTGCTTGTGGGTGGTACAGAGTAGTGATTTTATGTTGGACATGATAGTTGTTGAGTGTTGTAGCTATTTTGTTCCCAGCAAACTATGGTCCACCATCTGTAATTATCTCTTGGAAGGCCATAACGTATAAATAGATGGAACACGAACTGTATGACAAAATCCTTTGTAGCTCTTGGCAATGCCTCTGCTTCAACCCACTTCGTGACATATTCTGTTGCCACCAAAATATATGTTTTCTTGTTTGATGATGGGTTAATTGGTCCAATGAAATGAAGATCCCATCGCTCGAATGGTTCAATGACTAGTTGTGGTTTTAGAGGCATCTCATCAGACTGACCAGGGCTTCCTACTCTCTAGCAACTGTCACATGCTTGGACGAATTTCCTTGCATCTTTGAAAATCGTGGTCCAATAATACCCTGTTTGTAGCACTTTATGTCCAGTTCTGCGATCGGCGAAATGTTCGCCACATGGTCCGTCATGGCAGGCTTTTAAAATGTCAAAGATTTCATCTTCTCGAACGCATCTCCTAATATGCATGTCTGCCCCTGTGTGGAACAAATAGTCCCCAATCCAAGAAAATCGAGTACTCCGCTGAATAATCTATTTCCGCTCATTAGGGATTAGATGCTTTGGTAGTTTACCTACTGCTAGGTAATTGGCAACATCAGCATACCAGGGTGTTTGAACAACCACAACAAACAGATGCTTGTTCGGAAATTGTTCTTCAACTGCTGCTGCATCAATTGGCTTTGGAATTCTTGAGAGAAAATCGGCTACAAGATTTCCTTTTCCAGGTCGATCCTTGATTGTCATATCAAATTCCTGCAATAAAATCAGCCATCTAGTTATTCTGCCATTTGTGATAGGCTTGTTTGCTAAATATTTTATGGCAGAATGATCTG
>APFE030364663.1:2693-14974 GCA_000404065.3 Pinus taeda
TATGTATTGTAACATTGAAAGGAACATAATGAAAAATCAAGCTGGTAGTCCCGATTTTGGGATCCAGGGGAAATCTCTGTGCATATGTGTTTTTTATGGGTTATGCTCTCACATTGTTTATTTTTCTGTGATTTAGAATTCGTATGCAGGTAATTTCTGTACGGGGTTAAAACCTACAATTAAGCTGGAACCTCTATTCGTAGTCTTCCAAGGACTCATCACTTCCCATGGTCATTCGGAAGATTTCTTCTTTAGTATCTTTTGACCTATAATAGTCTTGATACTTGTTGTTAAAGGCTTGTTGCATCTGAGCCCAAGTTGTGATGCTATTGCCAGGTAATCCCATGAACTAGCGTAATGTTGTGTCCTTGAGAGTAGAAGGGAACAATTTCAAATTTTGCTCATCTTCTGCATAGTCATAAGTTCGACAGATGACAGAGAATTCAAACAAAAAGGTGTCAGGATCTTCTGTAGTCAGGCCATGGAAGTGATGTAGGGCTGAAGGACGTATATTTTTCATTTTGGTGTCTCCATTGGTCTCCCGAATGGGAAAGGTACCCTCTATTCTTTCTCCATTTCCCTTAGCATTTCTATTTTCGGCCATTGGCTCCAAAAGAATGTTTCCTTCTTCTTCTTCCCCTATAGGTTCTTCGAATATATCTAGTTGTTCACCTAAGGGTTCTTCTTGATCACAGCCACCAAAGAAGAGAGAAGGTTGGCTATGTGAAGTAGTGAGGGTGCTCGGAAAACAATTTCCTGAGTTATCTCTATTCCTACGAGGTATGAAAGGAAATATTTTTGGTTGGTTTTTGTTTCTTTTTCTCCACACTGATAGTACTTGCAGAAGCTAAAATTGATAAAACAAATTGCAACTAGCTAAAATGAACTTGCTGAATGGAAATTTGCATAATTGAAAAGGAAAGAAAATAAATGTAGAACTAAAAGAAAGGAAATGACTAGTCTACTTTTGCCGAAATGAAATTCACATAATTGAAAAGGAAAGCAAGGAAATGCAGAACTTCAAAGAAAAGAAATGACTAGTCTACTTTTGCAGAAATAAAATATTAACAGAATGTCACAATAGAAAATAGAAGAAAGTAGTAATCACAGAATACTCTAACACTTCCTTGGCAATGGTGCAAAAATTTGGTGAGCACTAGTATTGCAGCAAGAATGTTGCAACTCCTAGGTTGCCAACTTTACTTTTATTAGCCCGGTAGTTCGTAACAAACTTGGAAGCGTCAGTGTTGTATGCACAAGTACTAGTTTTTACTGTAGGTTTTCACTTGGTCAGCTGACGCAAGATCACTAGGAGCTCAAGCCAACTTTTATAGATCTCAGAAGAAGCTCTATGTGTGATGAAAGAAAGAAAGATTACTCTACATAAGCTATTCTAACTGCAGAAAGGAAAAACACTGGAATGTAAAGCAAGACTTAGTAAACCCTAATTAACAAGCTAATTCTAATTTTGCCAAAAAAACTATGAAACCCATGAAATCAATGCCCGTTACTTACTCAAGAAAGAAAACAACATCTAACCATGCTATTTCTGGAAGTAAATAAGCAAAAAACATATTTTTGGATTTTTATGTGTTTTTATGTGAATTTGACATGCATCTAATTTATTGTGTGTGAGTGTGGCAGTGAACAGGTGGCATGAAAGGGTGGCTTTGGATCTTGGGAGGATGGAAGATGGTGTGAATGGGTCCTAGGAGGTCTTAGGTGGCCTTCTAGATGCTTTTCCCACACTCAGCCTCCAAAAGAAAGACTACAGGAAAAACTACAGGACACAGGGAAACTACAGATGGAAAATAGGGAAACTACAGGAGGCCTATAGAAGGAGGCCAAGAGAAATTTCCTCTATTTAGAGGGTGTGAGAGTGGGTGGAAAAGGTGGATGAAGGTTGGGGTAAGGTTCCAGGGTGCCTAAAGTCTACCATGAACCGCCAGGAGGGAGAAAGATGATTGGGTTTACTTAAGGAGAGAGGAAGAAGTCCTATGAAAAATGAAGAAAAATAAAGTAGAATTGAGGTGAGGTTTGGGAGACCTGTAGGGCATGGATCAGATGGGGGATGTGATTACTAATAAGATGGCCTACTGCTGGAAGAGATCTACTGCATAGAAACTGACAGTTAACCAAGAAGATAAGCAAACAATGAAATGAGTGCATCTAGAAAAACAGAGTTTTGCATTAAAATGGTCTAAACTATGATCTATGAAAGGAAATAATGAGAAATGTTGCAAGCAAGGAAAGAATGAAAAAAGGACTATTGTAAATCAATAAGTGAACATGATAAAGGAGATCTAAAGCAAAGCAAAATTGGACTATCAATGTACTAAAGAGCTGTAAACATTAGAAGTCTTATGAATGAGGGAAATCTGTGTTTTTGGCGCAGCAAGAGGTTCTTTGCCTCAAATCTTGGTCCCAGAGGGAGGAAGAGAGGCCAAGGCACTATTGCTAGCCTTTTGAATCTTTTTTGATCGCTGCTCAACCTGCTACAGAAAGCACAAATGAAAGCAAACTACTAAATCATCAAAATCAACCTATTTTTAACCATAAAATAAATAAATCTAACAGCAAATTGATTCTACAAACTGAAGTAACCATACAAATACAAGTAAAAAGAAGCTTGGCTACATGGATAGGGCCCTAACCCGAGAGCTTCAACTCTCTGAGGTAACTCATTGCTAGCTCAAAAAGAATCCCATCTTCATTATAAAAAAAAAAATAGCAAGATTACATAAAACTATCACAAAATAATAAGCTCAAAATTTGAGCAGAGTTTACATAAGCAAAAATCTGACCCTAGTGAGGTTCTAGGCCTCTCTACTTATACATCTAAAGCTACCAACAGATTCCTTAAAATCAGGGAGGCTTGGCTCCCAAAACTCAATGTAACTATCAGTCATCCTCCACTTGCTCGACTACCTTCTAGTGCATGATTCGGCTACCTGTATTCTGAGCTAAATGAAGGGGAATTCGAAGGAGTAATAAATGAGGGGGATTCCCTCCTATAAGTCCCCTCCTTTGTCTACTTAGAGTTATTGTTGCCATTTGACCACTAGATCTTTGACTTTGACCTCGAAATCCATCAATAATTTGCATTAAATACATGTTAGACCACATGACATCATAACTAACTCAACTCACTCTATAAGCAGAAGATCATACAATAAACTAAGAGAATGGTTGATTTGACTAGGTTAGGAGGTAAAATGAGCCCATATAATTACCCATTTATGAGGCTCATCATAAGTAAGAGGTTAATTTAAATGCACTTCTTTAGGGATTCCCCCTTATTAGAGAGAGCCTCCAGGAAGTCACACCCATAGGGAGTGAAATCATCCATGTAGATCTCTACAGAGTCATGGACTATCTCAGCAAATATGCTCAGAACTTCCCTTTGAAAAGTGGCAGGGGCATTACATAAACTTCAAGGAAGGACCCTATAAGTAAATGTACCCCAAGGACATGTGAATGTAGTTTTGTCTTGATCCTCAGGGCTAACCAGGATCTGATTGTAGCCACTAAATCCATCCAGAAAAGAGAAGAATTTCTTCCCTACAAGACCATCTAAAACTTTATCAATGAAAGGTAAAGGGAAATGGTCTTTATTATTGTCTTTGTTCATTTCTTTGTAATCCACACAAATCCTCTACTTCCCATTCTTCTTTGGGACCAAAACTAGAGGGGGCACCCACTCACTATCTGAGATGCGGTATATGAACCTGTTGAAGACTTGAAATTCACTGCAACAACATTGGGGATGACCACCCGATCTGAACCTTAAAGCAGCTCCTTTTCCATCTGGAATAGTGGTTTCGACTGGTTTAACTAGGTCCAGTTACCTTCTCTCAATCTCCAATGGCTTAAAATATGACTTTCATCCATCAATGGAGAAGAGACATAAAATCAGCCCTCTTGTTGATCAAGCAAGAAAGTAATCCTTAAGTTGATCTAGGGCTCAGCTAAGCCACAATTAAAGTTTGTCTCTTTGTGAAGAGGACTTTTAGGAACTAAATCCTAATCCTATCTCAATTAGGTAGATATAGATCTAACCCAACCGAGAGCGAAATATTTAAATGATTGGGGTTTAATTATGTCTAGTTTATGATGAATATCAGGTTATTGAAGTAGTTCAATTAACTGACATTATGAATACCGAAACACATTCTATTCAGAGACCTCTAAACTGAAGTAATCAACCAACAACATTTTAGAAGTAGTTCATAAAATGATATTGATTGTTAAATCAATAATTCTAATAATTAAACAATAATATGAGGAAATAGTTCACAACATATCACTATTTGTTAAATCTGTAATAAAAGCTAGATTTCTGAGTAAATAGTTACTTAGAAATCAGAATTCAACCCATAAGAGCAGAGATAAATAATAACATATAATTAAGACATATTACTCACATCGACAATAGTGCACAAATATGAATAAAATGACACATTTCTGCCATCATAAAATGAAACTAGTATTTAAAACAATAGTATTAGAAGTACCAATTTATTGAATCCATTTCTCTAGCTCTGGTCTCCAACAGTCCTTTATAATCGATGAACTTCTGTTGTTACAACAAGAGTTGCAATAGTGCAAGCTCTACCCATCATACATAATTCAAAATGCAAAAGAAAAATCCTCAATAATCCTCAGATCTGAGATTTTCTCTCCTTTCACCTACAACTCTAAATCTTTATTACAGTAGTGCTTTTAGAATTCCAGAATTACATTGAAGAGAAGCCTCCTTAATGACTTGTACAATCTGTTATTTATAATATTTACAAAAGAATTCTCAACAAAAATGTTTGTTGATGAAGAAATCTGCTCCATTAATTTTCATTGGCCCAAAATTCCATTATTTTATTGCTGGAGAATTCTCATTGATTGAGATCTTCTTCTACTCATTTCTTCAATTGTTTTCCTACAAAAAAAATAAAAATCAAAACTAAATTAAAATGAAAAAAAATATATTCAAAATATCAAATATGGAATTAAAACAAATTCAATCAAAACTTAATTAAATAATTAAAATATAAGAAATCTGAGCTCTCTATTGATATTTATGAACATTTAATTGGCCAAGGGGGTCATAAATGAACGGATCTGCACTCAGAAGAAGTTGTGGGCAAATGAGAATGTAAATAATTAAACTCAAAAAAATAGTTTTATTAAAAATTTCAAGCATGATCTTCTGTTGAATTTTAGAATCATAAATGATCAAATCTGGTATTGCAACCACTTCAAAAATGTTCTCCATGATTTTATCTTTCCAATGAGTCATTCTAAGTCTTTTTTGACCAAGTAAAATTCCATTTATGAGCTTCTAAAGTCGCAGAATTAAATTTGCCAAAATTCTAGAATTTCTGTTGCATAGGCTAAAAATCAAATTTTTTTAATTAAAAAATACTCTCTTAAACTACGTTATTAATTATGCAATGTAATTGTTTCATCCATTATTAAACTTAATTATTATAATAAATATTAACAAAAAATAAATTAACTAAAATAAATTAATTTAATAATATTTAAAAATATTAATTATTATTATTAATAAATTGATAAGATAGTTATAATAATATTATAATTATATATAATAATATTAATTATATTATAAAATAATTATTACGCTGAACGTATGAGGAGGGTGGAAGGTGGTAAGGGGTTTGGAGTGATAAGGTGTGAGAGTTAATGGAGTGGAAGCGTGGAAGGTGGGAAGAGTGTGGAGTGATAAGGTGTGAGGTGAGGTGAGGTCACGGAGACATAAAGAGGATTAACTTTATGTTAAATAAATTGAACTTCGTGTATAAACCAATGTATATTGCAAGTTTTTTTTTAAATGAGTGTTTATGAAATTTATTTTTTGCGACATGCGATATATCGCGATCGCAATATATCATAGCAAATTTCATTTCAATTTCGAAATTTTGGAAGGAAGGATTTGATGAGAAGTGGGGCTCACGTGAATTAATGATCTTACAAATTGTACTTCAGCAATTTTGAAATTTTGGGGTTTTAGGTTTGGCAATTTGTTTTAAAATAACAAATTAAAGTAAATTACCGAGATCCTGAAACGTGTTTTCATCCATTCTACAATTTAATTGAGTCATTTTGTAAGAACATTAATGAAAATGAAAGAATTAGTAAAAAATAACTAAAAGTTAATATTCATAATGAATGAATATTTTAATTGTAAAAATTGAAATATCATACATTTATTAACATTTTTTAGTGCACGAGAGAAAATGATCAAATTTCAAAGAAGTGATATTTACAAATCGGTTGACCAAATGAGTTGAAACAAGTATCGATGGAAATCTTGTCAAAAGTCGAATTCAATGAAACAATCAAAACAGAAATCCGACGAAATTGAAAAAATGACAAAATTGTAAGACAATTAACTTAAATGAAAATCATAAAAGATGCTTAGCCAAAAATTAATGGAAAGGGTCCCCATTATTTCAAATAATGGGGGTGTTGGTTTTTTCCTACAACAATGGTGACACACTGGAAAGAACCAGTTATCTCTGGTTAAAGATAATGAACTTTAATTTACCCAAAGGTTAAAAATAATAGAAATCATGAAATCCTCTAATAACATAACATTTCCATAGGTCCCACATAAATAGATTAAGTAATATGAGTTTTTAAAGTACTCAAAACAAGTTCGAGTAGAAACCATGAATTCAAATTTGCGAAAAATTATTTTAAAACTACCTCATATAAAAATAGAAGGTGGAGATAGGAGCTTTTGACAAAGCATATATCCATTTTATGATTGTCTCTGACATTGCTTCACTGCCAGCGAGCCTGAACAGTACCCCGATGAAGTTGTCTTTTATGCCATACAAGCCCAGTCCCGCTGCCAGTAAGCATCCATAGCCCAGACAGGTTTACTTGTATTTCCCATGCTTCTTCTTTTAATCACCCTTTTGATAAGTAAATGTTTCAAGATTTTAGTTTATGATGTATTTGAGTGAAAGAGGTGGGATGGTAATAGAGATTTATGTTTAATGGACATAATACTTTCATAATGTTTACTCCAAATTCTTTCCCTAGAACTATCAATCAGAGGCTTTTATGTGGAGGGGTGGGAATGATTAATTATGTTAAACTCAAATCAGTTATTTCCTTGAAAAATTAAACTACATCACTTAATTAGGATGTGTGTTCCTCCATGAAAAAGATTTAGAGTAAGATGGTCTTATGGTTCCATACGAATTTGCCTTCAATGATAAATGAAATTCACTAAAATGGATAAAGTTAAGAGATTTCTCATGTATGTTAATTGTTGTCGGGTGAGGAAAAAAACCTTTCACATAAATCGTGGCAAAGTCGCCAAAATGAAATCAAAATTGAAAGAAAAAGGAAAAGAATTCTTAAACTAAAGTAAGAAAATAAATTAGCAAACAAAAATAAAATTGAAGAAAGCAAAAATTGAAAGAAAAAAAAAAAAAAAAAAAAATCCAAGTTTCAAAGATAAAAAATAAAAAAATAAAAAAATAAAAATAAAAAATCCAAGTTTCAAAGATAAACTCCAACAATATTGCTTGCAAATGTCTCAACAAAAGATAAAATAAGCATATGTACGTTCCTTCTATTGTTGAGATTTAAAATTTTTGTCTTGCAGAGTTATGACAAATGAGGCTCTCAAAATGTAGAAGTTGAATAGCAGTGATGATTGATAATATGTTAAATGAGAAGTCTCTCTATCTGCTGCAAACTTTCTTGTTTTAAAGTAAAATATGTATAAAAGCATCTTAGCCATTTTTTGATAACAGTGACACTCAAGAAACAGACTAAAGGTTGAGAAACTCCCCAGTTTAACTGATTCAATGAATATCAATACTGATTCTCTGAAGAATCTAAAAAAAAACTGGACAAAGGAGAATGAAATCCAAAACTGATATGGTAGAGGTGCAAAAGGTTAATGAAGACCTGTAAAAATAGAGTTCAAGATCAACAAAAATTAAAAAATGAAACTAAAAACAAAAGTAAAGTAATGAAAATGGGAACATCAAACTTACCATTGGAGAATTGCATTTAATCTTACCTAAAGATATCAATTTTTCCAACCAAAGATAACTTCTTCTTTTAATTAGAATTAAAAGCATGAAAAAATTATTGACCCAAAATCATCATTTATTAAATCTAATCTAAAGTGAGCAGTAAACTAGAAAGCAATGTTTCATGTTCAAGGAATCGAAAATAAACCAAATCCATCAGAAATAAGAATGAAGATATGCTTCTTAATGAATCGCATTGATAAATGTTCTCATAATATTATGACTTTTATATCAACTCTATGATTTTCATAAATTCTTCAGAATCAAGACCAAATCCAAGATGGAGAGGTCTTGAGTTTTTCATATTAAATATAGAGTGATATATTAAAACCCAAATATAAGAGAAATAAAAAATGATTTAGCCATGCTCCAAATTTCTTATCAATTTCTAAATTACCACAACAACCACCCAAGAGTTCCTTATTTTTTTTATACAGGGCAATGCCTCATCGGATGTTTCGCATCGTAAGTTTCTTTGACATGCATAACTTCAAACTGCAAGATTCACCTTTTGTCGATATGTAATTGAGTGTTATACAATAGTTAAAAGATAATGGTAGAGAGGCATAAATTGGAGTTTATCGCAACGGAGGTTCTTAAGATAAGGCGTCACTTGATTTTCACGATGTGATATAATTGTTCCGGTAGTGGAACTGCGATATGAACATATGCAATGAGGAATTACGATGATGTGATTGTGATGTTGGAGAATAAATATACCAGTAGATTGGTGTTGTTAATAAAAGGAAATGTCGATATCATCTATAGTGGGAATGCGATAGATGATGTGGCTCATTGGTGGGACCGGCTTTGGATTTTAAAAGAAATCGGCGATTAGAAGATTTGAGTACGGGATGCAACTTCATTGATAAACCAGTGTGTGATGAAGAATAGATCTAATTGTTTAATGATATGGATTTAATTTCATATTAGATCCGGGACATCAGAACTTTTAAACATATGCCCCAACAAAATTATGATTTATAAATGGACGTGATATATTTAAAAATTGAATTTAACTATCGTATTGAGTCCAGAGTTGTGTGGACATCACAATATTGGCGAATTCATTTTATCAGAGAATTAGAGAAAAGGAATATCGGAGGCCTTGCATCGGCAGTTTCTTATCGGGAAATGTTAAGAGTTTCTTCCCATCAAATTGTTGTGATACAGAAGTTTTGCGATATGGATGATGCAATATTGGGTGGAAGGTTTACCGAAGAATGAGAAGATGGGAATATCGATTGATTGGAGATATTTGGAGTATGCTCATTTGAGAATTTCCAATATGAAAATTGTGATATATGACATGTCATATATGGGTTCAACAATTTCTTCAAGTATTCAAAAAGAAAGCAACTAATTTAACTTTGCTTTTAAATAAATAACCCTTTAATAATTTAATTAACTGTCAGAATATCTGATTGGAAAGTGATTTTATCAGAACTTTCTTATGAAAAGAGTTATGAAATATAATGATCTAATATGAATTTTCTGAGAATTTATTAAAACTTATCAGGATTTCAATGAATAGAAGCAAAATTAGATAATCCTCAAATTTAGACAAAATCATAAATACCTCCCTGAACATGTTGCAGATTTGAAAAGGTTTGACTACTTACTTATTTTAAGTATCCATAACCAAGTCGATGAAGACCTGTAAAAGAAACAAAACAAAACTAAATAAGAAATAACATTTGAAAAAGTAAAACTAACAATAGATGACAATGAACCTGTAAATGCATACCTGGAAGAAAATTGACTGTAAATTTTACCTCACCGAATCTTCAATTTATCTTATGTTCAATGTCATCTACTTATTTGATTTAAAAATTCTAATTAATGATTTTTCATATTGCATCCACCTCAAATTTACATCGGAAGACAAGAGTGCTAAAAATGAGCTCTTTTTCAGGCATAATTGTGAATAAAAAAATTGTCAAGTTGTAGCAAATTCTTGGAATTTCTTCATGTATGATCAATATGATAAAAAAATTTTGCAAAACAATACAATTAAGGTCTTTAAAAATATGTACGATCTAAGAGCTTCTTAAAATGTTTTAATCCGCTTTCAAAAATGAAAGGGGTGCCTAGAAGAAATCAGATTCATTGCTTGCTTTTTTGAAAATCTAAAATAATGAAATAAGTGCAAACAGAAAAGAAATCTAATCTAAATTAATCTATTTATATTTCTAACTTAATGAAGGAAACATGACTAGGTATAGTCATACTTCCAATGTAACCATGTAAGCATTTTAATTCTTGCATGTATGTACACATCAATCATTAGTAACAAAAAGACAAATATAGTTAAACTAAGAAAACTAAATATGAAAGAATCATGTATATATATTGTTAGAATATTATTCATAATTACTCTTGAAATGTCCTTTCTAACTTAATTTCAATTGGATCATAAAAATCTAGATGAATTTATATTGATGATTAGAAGAGGTTCAAAAGAAGGGATAACATGTTAGATTGCGAAAATGAACTTTTAGATTCAATGGCCTACATAAATATGTTAGTGTTATGTGCAGGTGTTAAACTATTAACAATCTTTTGTGAAGGAAAAATTTCCAAATATTTTTCATATGGGTTAATGAAAAATGGATGAAAGTCTATTAGATACAAGAGAAGATTATTAATTGAATTAGATTGTTGGTCCTATTGTAGAAATGCATTTTCTTATTGACACTGCGTTTGAGAAGATAAAAGCAATTGATAAGAAATGAAAATCAATTGAAATTGGAAGATTAATAGCTCTTGATGTTCATGATTATGATATGAATCTTCATTTTTCAATTGAGGCAATGCATTAATTGAGTGTTCAATATTGAGCTTCTCAATATGCAGCACAAAGTATCTAAGAATTGAAAAATAAAAGTTGAAAAGAAATATGAAGTTAAACAAAATAAGTGAAGAAAAAATAACAAAATCAAATCTCGTACTTTACACTAGTGTTACAACAGAAATGGGAATGATTTAAAACAATTTCCTTTTCACAAGAATTGCATAGAATAATGGAATTTGAACGATAGCTAATATCGTGTGAATTAGAAAGAGAATTATGGCTATAAATAGGAATGATAGCATGATCGTCATATAAATCATAGATTGGAATGGTTTCTCGAATGCTGAAATCAATAGTATAAATAATTGTTTGAAAATTAGAACTATTTGAAACAATTTCTGAATTAGAGTGTTCTTAATTTTCACATGTGATTCGACTTTGATCATGAGGATTCAATTATGAAAAATACAAATCAATATCCTTAATGTCAAAGTAACTATCATAAATAACCTCACGACATTCATTAGAATTCCCTTGATCTCATACAATGTATCAAAACAAGAAGGAATATAAAGCACATCATTCTTCGCATTCTTCGAAACGAGTCTGAGGCAGATCTTCGCATTCTTCGCAGATCTTCGTAATTCTTCGCAGATCTTCACAGATCTCGCATTCTATTCTTCGCAAATCTTCGCAGATCTCGCATTCTTCTCATTCTTTCATTATTATAGATCTAGCAGATCAGATCTCCTTGATTTGGCGGGGAAGCATCTTCAGAGGGTTTGCACAGTAACGCCCTTGCTCAGCTTACTGCGTACTCGCTTGAAGATGCTGGAGATAATTCTGGACTCTCGTTCTCGACACCGAATTCTACCTTCTCCCGGGTGCATCAATGATCGTCTGTGGTTCGTATCTCTTCAGATCTGCAACGTAACTTGTGGAGGACACAGCTGCTGTTCCAGCATTTTTAGGGTCTGCGGTTCAAATATTTGTTGCTGTTCCAGCATTCTCAGATCTGTGTAAAATATGGCTCCGAGCTTCGCAAAAATAACTAGTGGCTCATCTGCCTCTGGAGGGCAATCTCCTGCCCATATCGTGAGTGAAGCCTTAGCTCCCACTATCCAAATGGTCCAGAACTCACTCGATGAAGCTTTGAAGTTCTCTGAAAGTGCCCTAATTTGTCGGTTCAATGGTTTTTGGCCACGGCTGATAGCACTCCACAATTGGATCTCGGAGGTATGGAAGCCTATCATTTATGATGAAATTAATATCTACCCCTGTGCTAGAGGTTTCTTTATAGTAGATTTTGAAAATCCTGAAAGCAGACAATGTATTCTAGATTCCGGCCCTTTGGTTTTGGGAAAAAATCAGGTCTATTCATGAAGCCATGGAACCCATCATTCGATCCCTCT
>APFE030364663.1:14994-42703 GCA_000404065.3 Pinus taeda
GAAGGAAGTTGGAAGACCGTAGAGAAAAGAAAGAAAGCTACAACACCAATCTCGCCAAGAAAAACGAGGAGCCAGACAAGTAAAAATTAAGAAAATTGTAGGTCTGATAGACCAATTTGGTCTAAGTGGACGTTAACCATCATCATCATCATCATCATCATCATCATCATTAATGTGAGAAGAATGATCAATAATTATTTCTCTATCTTGATAAAAACTAATTGGCAATTCATTTAGATTAGCCTATCTATTTTCTAAAATATCACTAATGTTAAGAGGAGATAAATTGTTATTAGCAAAAATATCAGGATAAAGGGAAAAATGAGAATCATAAGCAATGGATTTAAAAGTGTCTCTTTTTTAGAATTCTTGTGCATTTTGTTCATTATAAATTTCAGATTTGAAATCATTTATTTGTGTACTTGTGTTTTCTTAAAGAATGTTGCTTTGTTGTTCTGAATTTGGCATTCGTTCATCGTAAAAGAATTCATAAATTTGTATAGGAGGTTGCATGTTAGTGGAAACTTTGATTGTTTCTTGTACTTACTAATTTATGCTCTGATTTTCTGAATTTAATGCATACTGATTTTCAGATTTCAAAGCGGTATTTTCTTCAAGATTGTTTCTAATATCTTCTTACATTTGAATAGTAAAATTATCCAAGCTTTGTGATTGAGGTTCACTGACAAGTGAATGTGCATCCTGATCATTATTAATACTGTAGGAAGTGTGCACTAAATGAAGAAATTGATCATACATAAAAAAGGCCACTTCATCATCATTTGTTTGCACCTCCATATTGGAATTCTCAATTATGTTAATGAAATTGGAAGGAGATTGAGCAAATATTGAAATGATTTCACAAGGATTATGAATGGGAGGAAGAGAGCAAATATATTCAAACCAATCTAGTAATTCCTCTTCTGAAAGTTTTTCTTTAATTTTAAATCTCAAGCAATTTCAATGAAATCGAATGGTAAACTCAATCAAAGACTTATTTCAAACCTTCGTAAATCTTCGATTTCATCACATACATGTTTGTAGTTATAGTAGTCAAATTTACAAAGGAACATTGTAACAAATTGATCTTTACTGTGAATTGAGGCAACTAGAAGTGATTGACACCAACTTCTAGCTTTTGCCAAGAATCTAGGAGTAAAAATCCTACCCAAAATTCCTTCATCAATTCCTTGAAAAGTAGAATTTGAAAATTTTTGAATGAATTTTAAAGCATGATTAAATGCAGAAGTATGCATCTTCCCATTAAACTTTGCCTGAGACAAGAGTCTTACCACTTCAGGTGGAGCAGTGAAAGATGCATGTTCGTGGATACAAATCCAAATTGGAAGTTTAAGAGGAGCCATCATGACTAAATGAAATGTTAGAATACAAAGACTCCAATAGACAACAAGTTCGGGCCCTCCTAGCACCAAAATGTTGAAGCCTCGAAATTCGTTGCAACAACATTAGGGATGACCACCCTGTCTGAACCTTAAAATAGATCCTTTTCCATTTGGAGTGGTGATTCTGACTGGTTTAACTAGGTCCATTTACCTTCTCTCAATCTCCAATGGCTTAAAATATGACTTTCATCCATCAATTGAGAAGAGACCTCAGTTCAGCCCTCTTGCTGATCAGGTAAGAAAGTGATCCTTAAGTTGATCTGGGGCTTAGACAAGCCACAACTAGAGTTTGCCTCTTTGTGAAGAGGACTTTTAGGAATGTAGAATTAAATATACATGCAAAATTATTTTAAAATGCAAGCAAAATGAACTAAATCCTAATCCTATCTCAGTTAGGCAAATATAGATCTAACCCAACTAAGAGCGAGATATTTAAATGATTGGGATTTAAATATGTCTGGCTTATGATGAATATCAAGCTAATGAAGTAGTTCAATTAATTGACATTATGAATACCGAAACACATTCTATTCAGAGACCTCTAAACTGAAATAATCAACCAACAACATTTGAGAAGTAGTTCATAAAATGATATTGATTTTTAAATCAATATTTCGAATAATTAAATAATAATATGAGGAAATAGTTCACAACATATCACTATTTGTAAGATCAATATTAAAAGACAGATTTTTGAGTAAAAAGCTACTCAGAAATCATAATTCAACCCATAAGAGTGGAGATAAATAATAGCATATGATTTAGACACGTTGCTCACATCGACAATAGTGCACAAATACAAATAAAATAACACATTTCTGTCATCATAAAATGAAACTAGTATTTAAAACAATAGTATTAGAAATACCAATTTATTGAATCCATTTCTTTGGTGCTGATCTTCAACAATCCCCTACAATCTTTGAACTTTTTTTGTTACAACAAGAGCTACAATAGTGCAAGCTCTGCCCATCATATATAATTCAGAATGCAAAAGAAAAATCCTCAATGATATCCATACCGGAGATTTTCTCTCCTCTCACCAACAACTCTAAATCCCTATTATAGTAGTGCTTTTAGAATTCCAAAATTGCAAAGAGGAGAAGCCCCCTTAATCCATTTTACAATCTATTATTTATAATATTTACAAAATATTTTTCAACAAGAAAGTTTGTAGAAGAAGAAATCTACTCCATTCATTTCAATTGGCCCAAAATTCCATTCTTCTATTGTTGGAGTATTCTCATTGATCTAGATCTTCTTCTCCTCATCTCTTCAACTGTTTTCCTGCAAAAAAAAAATCAAAACTAAATTAAAATGAAAAAATAAAATCAAAATGCCAAATGTGGAATTAAAACAAATTCAATCAAAACTTAATTAAATAATTGAAATAAAAAAAATATGAGCTCTCTATTAATGCATGTGAAGATTTAATTGGCTAAGGGGGACATAAACGAATGGATCTGCATTTAGAAGAAGCGGTAAACAAATGAGAATGTAGAGAATTAAACTTAGAAAAATAATTTTATTAAAAATTCAGAGCTTGATCTTCCGTTGAATTTTAGACCCATTAAATAATCAAATTTGATGCAACCACTTCAGAAATGTTCTCTATGATTTTATCCTTCCAATGAATTGTTCTGAGCCTTATTTGGCCAAGTAAAACTCCATTTATGAGCTTCTAAAGTTAGAGAATTAAATTTACCAGAATCTAGAATTTCTATTGCCTAGGCTAAAAATCAAAGTTTGTTAATTAAAAAATATCTAAATTTAAACTACAGATTTAATTACATTTAATTAATTAATTATTCTACATTATTAACTTATTATTATTACAGAATAAAATAATTTAATATTATTTAAATATTATTAATTATATTTAATAATATTCTCTATATAAAGTAATTATATTATATCATTAATTATTATATATAATATTATTACTAATATAATATTATATTATAAAATAATTATTACGCTGGACGTATAAGTAAGAATGGAAGGTGGTAAGGAGTGTGGAGTGATAAGGTGTGAGAGTTAATGGAGTAGGAGCGTGGAAGGTGGGAGGAGTGTGGATTGATAAGGTGTGAGGCGAGGTGAGGTTACGGAGAGATAATGAGGATTAATCTTATGTTAAACAAAATTAATTTTTTTTGTATAAACTAACTTGTATTGTAAGTTTTTTTAAATGAGTAGCTTATGAAATTTGTTTTTTACAATATGCGATATATCGCAATCGCAATATTGTATCGCAAATTTTATTTCGATGATTTTAAATTTTGGGATTTTGGAAGGAAGGATTTGATGAGAAGTGGGCCCATGTGAATTAATGATCCTACAAATTGGACTTTAGTCATTTTGCAGTTTTGGTTTTGGCATTTAAAATAACAAATTGGAGTAAATTACCAAGATCCTGAAATGTGTTTTCATCCATTGTACAATTTAGTTGGGTCGTTTTGTAGGAATGTTAGTGAAAAATAAAGGAATTAGTAAAAATTAATTGAGAGTTAATATTCACAATGAATGACTACTTTAATTGCAAAAATTGAAATATCATACATTTATTAACATTTTTTTATTCCAGGCGAGAAAATGATCAAACTTCAAAGGAGTGTTATTTACAAACCGGTTGACCAAATGAGTCGAAACAAGTATCGATGGAAAGCTTGTAAAAAGTCAGATTCAATGAAACAATCAAAATAGAAATCTGACGAAAATGAAAAAATAACAAAATTGTAGGGTAATTAACTTAAACGAAAATCATAAAAGATGCTTAGCCAAAAATTAATGGAAAGGGTCCCCATTATTTCAAATAATGGGAGGTGTTTGGTTTTCCCTACAACAGAACCCTGGATCCAGCGAATTTTGAAACTCTTCCTTTACTATGTCCTTGAGGTTTGGGTTCATTCTCCTTTGAGGTTGCCACACAAGTTTGAATCCCTCCTTGATGTAGATATCATCATGAGTACAAACTGAAGGATGCACCCCCTTCATTTCTTTATAGCTTCAAGCAAAACAATCTAAGGTGCTCTCTCAACATTTTGCACAACTCTTCTTGGTTGACTAAGAGAGAGGGGTTAATATTCAAGGTTCCATATGGACCAAATTCTACAACTTTGACATGTGAAGGAATTGGGTCAACTACGCATAACTCAGTCCAAGGATTACCCTTAGATTCCTTCATAAGCTCAACAGGAGGCATGGTATTGGGGGGTTGGTTTTGGAGGATTTGGTTAATGAGGCCATCTTCATTAGGTTGGCCCCCTTCCATAACAACATGTAGGGTAAGTCATGCTCAATGGATGGCTGAGCAAGAGGGTACAATACAAACTATTTGGATAAATCCCCATTCTTAATGGTCATGTTCCCAACCCTGCAACTTATCTAAGCATCAACAATGGCTAACCATGGCGTTACTAGGATAATAGGATAACCATTGAATTTGGTTTTGGACTGGAGAACCAAGAAATTAATAGGATACTCCCATGAGTCAATAGAGACCATTATATCCTCGACAACTCCCTTAGGAGCCACTGTGGATCTATCTACAGGTTGTAGCATTGTAGTGGTCTTTCTAAAGGATCCTTGGAGGTTTAGTTTTATCATGGTTTCTTTATTCATCACATTTATGGCAGCCCCAAGATCAATTACAGTGTGAGGGACAATGATGCCATCAATGTGCACATCTACCACTTGACTTCCAGGGTCTAGATATTTTGGACAAATCACTCTCCCTAGCATCAAATTATATAATCAACCAATAACATTGATGGTGGGGGTTTCTCTTTTTATCTTCCCAGGGTGTTTGAAACATTTCTTTTTGATAAGCTTATTGTATATGGGAACATCCTTAATATCTTGGAGGAGGAGTATTTTAACACAGATTCTTTAATTCTCCCAGAAGTTCGGTCTCTTCTGGGGTGTGTTGGTTATAATGGATCAATCTCTCAAGAAAAGAAGGTGGATTTATTTGAGGGCTACTCTCTTCCTTTTCCTCTTTAATCTCCTCAGGTGGATATGGAGGTTGGTTATCTAGGAGCACTCTTCCAGACCTGAGGTTTATTTCTTGAATCTGCATAGCATAGGTAGGGTAAGATGTCTCTCCATTGTAGACCTAATGAGATTTTTTGTTATTCGAGTTCGGATTGGGTTGAGCGGGCATCTAAGGTTGTGTTGTAGTGGCTACAACCACCCTCCAAAATTCTTCCTTAGATTCGTTTTGGATCCTCCCTACCAACCTTCCTCAACAGCATGTATTACCTTGTCAAGTAGACAAGCTTCAGTGATTTTCTAGTAGATTGCTAGCCTATACATCAGAGCTTTTTGAATCCCCCTCACAAGTTGTTTCTCTAAACTTGGTCCAGTTGTACGCTGAGCAGCTCCCTCAAGAAATTGTGCAATTTTGGAGGGGAACCAGCCTTCCCTCCAGAAATTGCACAATTCTTTCTAGCAGCCTATTGGGCTCCAGAATTATGCAAATTTGCTTGTCAAGCTTCACTGATAAAATTGTGCAATTCCTCCCAGCAGGGCTGCTCAGCCCATAAATTGCGTAATCCTAAGCAGCAGACGGCTACTCAGCCTAGAAATTGTGCAAACCTTTTGGGCAACTAGCTCAACTCCCTCCCAGAAATGCACATCTTTTCCCCTCAACTGAATAGGTTGTTGCATGTTCCATTGAGTTAACCGGTTCCACCCAGGATCGGGAAAACGTGACTTGCATGCATGGACTACTTTTTCCTGGAATAGAAAAAAGAAACATGAAAAAAGCATTCCTATATTTTAGGGAACTATTTTTAGCAGTAGGAAGTTACATGCAAAGATCCTTTTAGAATCTTTCCTCCAAGTGTCGCTTCTTCCTAGATTTGTAGCATATGCATCATGAGCCTCAAGCTTATTTATTCAACACTTCAGAGATCACTTATTCACATGATCTTGGAGCTCTAACATCCCACAACACATCGAGGAGTCTTCGACACATCCAGCTCAGCTATTCATGGGTAAGTCATCTTAACATGTCTTTTGCAGCATTTCTGTCGCTTTTGTGTTTTGGCTTGTGTGAGTGTTGTTTGCTTGATTTGTATGAAAGCTTTTTGTTGTTTACATGCATACTATCTTTTACTAGCACCATTTCAATTTTTGTTAGCATCTCATTGTTTTCGCATGCATGAAACTATTTTGCACGAACGGTCATCGATTTGGTGACTCGCTTCACCCACATGCATGTTGTTCCATTTTCTGAATCTTTCATTCACCATTTGCATGCATGATCATTCACTCTTTCTTACACTTAGTATCGTCATGCATTCACATTTACATTTTCTTTCAGTTGCTCGTCGGCGAGTCTGGAAATCCTTGGCCCGGACTCTGCCCCACCAAGGCAGCGTTACACAATCTTGAGAGGGAAGGCTTTGTCTTCCTCTCAAAAAATACGCATTTATTCCTAGTGACTATCCTCCAATCTTCCATTGTGCAATTCTGAGGGATAGTGACCGTTGGCCTAGAAAATTGCACAATGCAGTCACTAGCCCTGTAACCACTGCCAGCCGAAATTGTGCATTGCAGAGTTCCAGAAGTTAGCAGGCTAGACAGGATTATGCATTGCACAAATCTAGCAACCAGCCAACCTCCATAGATATCCCAAACTGTCTTTTGCGTAGTTTTGGCAGCCAGTCTCCCAGCCTCCCAGGAAAAATTACGCAATCCTATCCAGTTAATCCCCAGGTATGTTGTATGTCATTCCTCAGTTTCCTTTGGTTTTAGCTGGCAGATTCCTTTGCATGCATGTCACTATGTCTCTAGATCTAGCAGGTGTTCATCTGCCTCTTAGAAGTTTAGGATCAATGGCCTCCAAGAGAGTAGGATCAAAGGACATTGACGGAAATGAAATTGGAGCAATAGTTGAGAGAGTGTTTACAAGTTTTCCGATCTACGAAGATACCAAGCTGATTGTAGAAAAAGACATCAGGCTGAAACGGCAAGAGGTCAATGATGCATTTGCAGGCACATTTGGGGAATACCTCGAAGATCACCAAGTCTGTGTGAACATCCACAAGTTCGGCTTGTACCAGATTGCATGAAGGTATCTTGTGCTCCCATGCGTGACATGATACATTCGATCATCTCGCACAATGATCCTGAGATAATGACATTGAGCAATGTCAGTGGGATGGATATTGCTACCTTTAGGACATAGGATTATGATGAGATGTATCAGATGTCCAAGCCTGTGATCACCATGGAGACTCCCTTCATCTTACCCAATAGTAATGCCAACTCCATAGATATCTTGAAGAATTAGGTGAAGAAGCCAGCTAAATTCAAGATGACACCCAACCAGGTCTACAAGACAAAGATTCTGTGGAAGGAGTATCAATACTTGGTCATATTTGCATGTCATTTGTATGGAAAAGAAAGCACGGAAGCCCTCCCACAGAGTTGCGTGATTGCATTGGACAACCTGGCCAGAGAAGGAAAAGCATGCAACTGGTCCGACATATTGGCTCATCAGCAGAAAGAATAGGTAACAAGGGCTTGACAGTCACCCAGAGGTATGCAAGAAGGAATCTACATGTTTGCCTACATCTTGGATGCAATCTATGCTCATCATGGTTTCTCGGGCTTGAAGTGGGCATGGACGTCAGAGGAGACCTCTGTGAACACTTATTGTAAGATGTTGTCTGAATGCAGCTTCAAACAGGATCAACCCTGCATGTCGAAGGCAGCAATGGAGGCACTGATTGACATAGCTGATTAGTATGCCTCATCATTCGGCACCTTCATACAGATGTACAGCGCGGAGAAACTTTCGCATGTTCTACCAAAGTTTGCCTTGGACAAACTTGTCGTGCAGGAAATAGCATATCACATGGCTGCACTAGAATAAGAAGGCACCTTGGCTTGCTCTTCCATTATGGATCGAGTTTGATGAGATATGGACTTTCAAGCAGGTGGAGTCAAAGAAGAACAAATGCAGAAATATCCATTTGACACCCAATGTTACAGTTTGTATTACCCACATTGTCTTGTGAAAGACCATTGCATAAAATTACAGTTCAACTGGATCCATGGGGAATGTCATTGGGAAGAGGAAGACCCATGGATATATTGTTACAACTCCTCCAAACTCAATGAACCGGTCAGCCTCGTTGTGGAATGGATAGCGACGCAGTGTAAAGCAGTATCTCGTAGAGCACCAGAAGCAGCAGCAATAGAGGTGAACATATCAGTGCGCGAAAAGTGCAAGAGGAAGATTTTCGATAGCATGGAAGAAGAGAAAAGCTGCAAGTTCTATGAATACCCACTTGTGCAGAAAGCAGCTTTGGCCATAGAGGAAAATAGGCAACAGCACAACAAGAGAAACGCATAAAGGAAGAGAGAGAAACAGATAAGGAGTTGCATGAGTTGAAGGAGAAACTCTGGAGGGAACAAGAGCTACGCAGACAGGAGAAGGAAGTGCAACAGGAACATGTACAGTAGGGGGCGCATCTTGTATAGACAGATGAAACTGCACCCGTATAGGTAGTAGACTCATCAGAACAGCCAACATCAGGTAGATAGGGTGAACCATCGTAGGAGTAGGACATCGCTCAAGAGATAGAGCAAGCACTTGAACCGATGGATATGGATATGGAGGAACAGGAGTTAGAGCAAGACATCGACCTTATGCATCACCACCAAGAGGTTGAACCACTAGCTTCACTGCATCCAGAAGAGGAGAAAGTCCCAAGAGACCAAGGAGACACTGCGATCCTTGGAGATCAGCTGGAAGGAGAGATGCACAACATCTCATTCGACAAGTCTCAACATAGAGTTATGCAATCATGCAAAGTGTCGACTCTAGATGATCATACATCTCCTACGCAGTTTGAAGAAATAGTGTTCGTGTCTGACTTGTGTGAACATCCAGCAGCATTAGCGGATGCTACCAGAGCATATGCCCAAGCCACTAGCTCAAGTGTTCGCTTCCTAATAACTTAGAATGAGTGAATGGCTAAGGAGATACAAACGGCCAAGCAGGGAGGAGAATTGGTTATAGCATCCGCCCATGCAAAATTGAAGAAGGCAATACTGGATGAAGTATTGTCCCTTGACACAATCATGCGGGCATTGTATTCCAAGTTTGGTACCATGCATAAGGCAATCGTCCATGTCAACGGGTGGCAGTAGTGCTATGCTAGGAGACCACATATCTTGTCGAATGTACATGCTGATGTTGATTACATGCAAACATGGATGATGAGATACAAGATATCCCCGCTTCACTTGCCTAAGATGATGAGGCCCAGAGCGGTCAACCTGAAGGCACGCATCCGGAGTCAAATCCAGAACTATGAAGAGCTCTTGTAGCTCTTCACTAGTCTATAGGCTTCCCATGCACATGTATTCAAGAGTATGGATGTTGTTGTGTGTGCACATACGATCCCATCTATTGAGACACTCACCTAGGTGAAGACAAAGGCACAGTTCTAACTAGATCTTGTCTCATACTTTGACGAGTTGATGCACATAGCCACCAACCTAGACTTGTCCATCAGTGTAGACACCATGCACAAGTATGTTGCTGATCCGACTGCACTCAAGACAATGATGTGCATGCTATCAGACGAGTTGGACAGAGAAGGTCGATTAGTGTACCAGGATTCTATGGAGGCAAGATTTCGTTTTCGAAAATATGTCACCTTAGAATACATGGACACCATCGCAGACTACCGAGCTTGGAATCAGTTCGCTAATGTTGACCACTGTGAGGATGTCGAAGAGTTGGTCTTCCAATAGTTGTCTGAGCATAGTGATGTCTTACATGGCTTGCTCAAGCCATTTTGTCTAACATTAGTACATGTGCATTGTAATGTAACGTCTTGTCAAGAGTAAGCTCAAGTTTTGATAGTTGGATGTAATAGTCATAGAGTAGATGAAGAGTCATGAGGGTAGATGAACTGTAACAAAGGAGAATTTCAAGGGCCACCCCACCCTTTGCTATAATTAGTCCCTCATAACTCATTGTATAGGCTTTTGATTAGCCAAGCTTTTGGTAGGACTATATTAGAGAAAGCTTGGGTAGTATTGTAACGAGCTGTGGCTTATCCACTGCACTGAACTGGTATATCTCTTTGGTGCAGCAAGTGGTTGTGGCTATAATGTTCCACTGTCAGAACTAGTGGTTGGACATGGATGTATTGTATGACTGGAACTTACACTTCTTAATATAATAGAGCCAACACATTTCATGCATATGTTGTATTGTATTTCAGCTATCTTGAGTACTCTAAATGATATATGTATATGTTTGCTTACGCATGCATGTGTAGCTATTTCTGTATATGTATGTATGTATGTAGCTATTTAACCATCACTTTGGATTGCTAGCTTACTTATCTTTCATGTTGGGATGCATCTTTTCTCGTGTGTTCCCTTCTTAAATTCGTGTTATCACAGGTTTCCAAGGAGTACACTCACGTCACCATCCGTGTGTTAGAGCCACTCATGGACCTTCCTTGACTTACTACATATGTCACACCCTTGCTACCAATAGGGACAACTTACTTGCCTATGTGTGAAACCGTGGTCAAGGCATTACTATACGACCCACTGTTGGGACTTCTACACCAAACAGTCTGAAATATAATTGGAACTTCTTACCAGGGAGATCCCCTAATATGTTAGTGGGTCTAACACTTTCAAAATTTCTGGCACTTGAAGGAGGGTCAGATGACAAGTTGTGTCCTATCATCCTATGTTGAACCTTTGCATATCTATCATGGAGTCTTTCACTCTCAACCTTCCACGATGTTTTTCGCATGTTGAATCTGTCACCATCTCGACAGAGTTTTTTGATCTCTTGTCCACATACACATATGATGGTGAAGATGAAGTGGTCTGGCCTGAGTTCTTACATGACTTCCTTGCCATGCTTGTGGTGCAGTTAAAATTTTCAGTGCGTGTGAACACCTGAATTGAATCTCAAGCTAAAGGAAGGTAATGCCAGGGTAACCACAAACCACACTTAGCCAAGTAGCTAGCCCTATTAAGCCAGGAGAGGGATCTCTCTGTAAATATCTCAACCAAATCGACTAGATCTAGAAACTGATATTAGGCTAGGTATAGTAGCACAAGGTTTGATTTGATTTTGAAGGGGTTTTGTTGGATCAGGAGGAGGCAAATAGTTAGGGAAAGGAAATTAGGTCAAAACTGAAGGGTGTTCGATGGGGCAAGGTAGGTACAATGATAAGAACCTTAGGTTTTGATGGATGAGGTGAAAATACAGGTGATGGGCTAGGAAAAGCATGTAAACCTCATGGATTTTTCTTAAACTGAAGAAAACATGAACTGCGAAATGTCTAGCCAAAACAGAGCATAAAAGTTATGGATTATGCCTTTCAAACTTGTATACATTCATATAAAGAGCACAAAATGATGAAATGGAATCAACAATACATTTTAACACATGAAAACATAAGAAAAACTGAACTGATCATTTTACCACATGGATCCTAAGGAGATAGCTGCAATTTTTCATTAATCTCCTGGTGTAACTGATACAAAATGATGTCTATCAAAGCCTAAGCATCCCACTAAATCCAACCTCTAAAAATGACTAGGGAAATACATAATATAGGCTTCAAACCACCTATCCTAACTTCAGGGGGTCAAATCCATGAGAAGAGGGAATGATCCAAGAAAGGTTGAACTGATAACAAGAGAATAGGGTGGTCAAAGAGACTCATCCCTAATCCAAGCAAATTGATTCATTACACCTCATGAACTTGATTTACCTAATTTATTTACCCTAGTAAGTACTAGAAACATTATAATTAAATTTAACTCATCATTTACATAGATAAATTCATGATTTTCCAAGGTGAAAGTGAAAACTAGGACAAAAAAGTGAAAATCTGGACAAAGTGTCAAATGCGCAGTGCTAGTGCTAGGCACTCAACTTTAGATGCACTTTTGGAGGCTTCCTGATGTCCAAAGTGGGCCGAAAATAGCTTGTTGGAAAGCTCTACCTATATACTTTCCAAAAAAACTTGAATCTCTGAATTTGGATGTCATTTGCCCAGTAAAAAACCAAATCTCCCAACACTGCTTAGCGTGCAGCGCCCATCGAAAAAAGAGGGCAGAAATGTCATTTTTTGGGTGTTTTTTGACCTTTTGATGAAAAATTTCTCCTCGAAATCCTTAGAAAAAGTACATGGTGTACGTAATAATCACTAGAAACCCAAAAATTCTGACCTTTTGCTGACTAATTGCCTAAAACAATTGCAGCGCCCAAGGCGCTGCATGTTTGCCCTGCATGATTGTGCAAAAATCAGACTGAAAAAAATAGCAATTTCCTTCAAGCTAAAAAATGGTTCAACATGCCCAATAATGTATTTTTATGGCTGATCAAAGGTTAAAGGCATGTAGAGATGCCTCAGAAAGTATGTGAAGCCTCCTCCTCTCCTCTTGCTTGGTCAATTTGTCAATTTTCTCATGAGCTCTTTTGAGCTTCTCCTTACCACTTGGTTCCTCTGTGCATAATACTTGGCCATCTTCATTTGTATCTTAACATCTCTATTTTCTTTGTCCAAGAGGGTCTCCAAGCATGTGTTCACCTTCTCAAGCCAATACTCTCTATTCTCAGCTATGTCCTTGACCAATTGCTCATTTAAAGTGAGTTGCTCCTCCAATTTTGCTTCATTTTTCCTTTCAAGCTCTGAGGCTCTCATTAATCCTCTTGTTCTTGGTCTTTTTCTCTATCATGGTTCATCATCCGGCTCTCCATAATCTCCATAAACCTCATCAAACTGAAATTTGGCCTTCTTAGCCTCCCTCTTTGCCTTGATGTACTTGGTTTGCATCAATTCTTGCTTGACCTCTAGCTGCTTGTTCTCTTGCTCATAAAAGGAGATGATATATTTGGCCCTTTATAAACTGGTCTCAAGCTCCTTGATTTTGGTATCGTTTTCTTTCAAGGCAACATAAGTGATTTGTCTTTCTCCTCATCACTTGTGTTCACAAGGAGAATCTCCTTTTTAGTGTCATGTTTTTCATGTTGATGTTTGACCTCTACTTTCTCCACCATTTTATCTTTTCCTTTAACCTATAATTTTGATGACGAAGGAAAGGTCCCTCCCACTTTCCGTGGGGTAAACACCTACCTCTTTCCCCTCTGATAGGTGAAAGAAAAGGGTTGTAAATTGTTCCTCTGTGGTATACTACTCTAACCATGCTCAGTGTGTACATCATGTCCCTCACCGCCATCATGCTCATCATATTCCTCATCACTGTCATCATCTCTGTTGGGTTAATGAATGGCTACATGAAATGTTCATGATGGAGATGATGGTGTGTCTGACTCATCAGATGAAGATGAATGATGTATGGACTGAGGTGGGGGAATGGAGGTGGATGGATGAGAGGATGAAGGTTCCTCTTGTCCATGCTAAATAGGTGGAACTGTGAAAATTTGTTACTAGGGTTTGATTTCAGAAATGACAAAAAACACCTATGAAACCCTATGTATATCAACAATGGAGATAAGGAGTGAATATATTTTTCCACCTACCTCATTTACTGAAGTGTGTGATGACCAATTTTGAAACTTGGTGGCGATGGAGGATGTTCTGGGTTTTTTATGCTCCTTCCAGGAAAACACACAGTGACCCAGGAAAATGCGCCCTTCATCTATAGGAGCGCAACGCCGTTATAAATTGCACTAGAATCCATGGCAAATGTGTAGTGACCCAATCAAACATGCAGCCACCCGGTTAAATGTGCCCTCCAACTTGTAGGTTTATTTTGACTGCATTCCTGGTGTCTAAATTGAGCCCATGATAGCTTGTTGGCAATTTCTCTCTCTTGGCTACACAATGGGCCTATCAAGCACTAACAATGATCAATTATAGCCCCTAAAAAGTCAATTCTCCCAAGACTAGTCAAAAAGTGCAGAATGAGGGTGCAAAAATGAAGTTTTCTCTTGAAGGAAACTTTTGGAGGTCTTCTTCAACTCCTAATTGAGATCATGATAGCTCATTGGAAAGGTATTTCTCTCTAGTTAGCCGTTGACTCATCAAGAGAGTCATTTGGACACTCTAGCTATGAGAAAACTTGATTTTTCCAAGGTCACTCCAGAAGTGCAGAAACTCTCTTGTGACACCTATAGTTTTGACATTTCTCCAAAACTATGACACCTATGTAAACATGAAGGAGTTTTTTCTTCCTTGTTCTATAATGGACAAAAAAATCTCTCACTTTTTTCAAATTCATCTTTTCTTGGTCAAAAACACAGTTTGAGGAAAAATCGGCCCTTATGTGTGGTGAATGACTTGTCCCTTGGAATGACTTCTTGAAAAATGATGGAGACATGATGTTGATGATATGAAATGGCCTCATACCTATTGATGCCCCTTATGCCTCCTCTTCTCAGATATCTATGATTCCATAGCAAACCCTAGCTCAGTGGGAGAAGAAATTAGGGTTTAGTGAAGGGAAAATAGGGGATTTGTAGAAATGAAGGGAAATGAAGGGGATGGGAGATTCTAAATTCTAAGGAAACTTTTTGGAGGTAGGGAGGGATGTTAGGAAATAGGGGAAAGTGTAATTTCAAATATTGAGTGATGGTAAGGGGTCCAAAAGGGAAAAACACATGCCTAGCCTGTAAAAAGTGTCAAATTGTAACAATAGGCTAGGGTTTGTGGGAAAATGGTGAATTTGAGGGATATAAGTGATGGGAAGTGTTTAAGAAGGTATATGAAGGGTACGGGAAGGTATATGAGCATTAGGATATAAGTTTTGTTGATTTTTTGATCATGGGATTCATGGAACCAAGAAAAATGCCCTCAAAACCCTAGGAGAAGGAAATGAGCCTTAAAAGCACAACTGAGGCAACAAGGTATAAGATGACCCACTCACTTAAAAATGATAGCTTGGAACCTGTAATAATGATGACAACTCTTTGAATGATGGTACACTTATTTGAGGGGTGACATGTACCAGTACTTGGAAACTTTAGAAGAAGTGAAAACAGTCCTAGACCTAATACCCAGTGACCAAATTTTTACTTGAAGACTCACTGAAATGAAAAAAATTGACTTTGACACCCTAAGACCACTTTGTAAGAGCATGTTTGATCGTTGTGGAAGGCTACAAGTACTGACACTAACAGTGTGGACACAAACAATTCCTCTAGCTCGAGAGCGGATCTAGCCACAAACAAGACATTCTATGGAAGATTTCCCTAGGTTATAACCATTAAGAGGGCCTATCTTTTAGTACACTATCTGTTTTATGATAACCTTGCTTCCTTGCTTCAGTTATCTTCCATTTCTTCTTGCGAACACCTGAAACAAGTAGACAACAACAAACAACAACCATGATAATATACAAATTGTATTCAACCTACTTAATGAATCAAGAAACATTAAGCCATAAACATGTGAAATGACATCTTATGTAGGAAATCAATCGATAGTTGCATCTTTATTAAATCAAGAAGAGATTACAACCAATCACTTCACATTGTTGTTCTCCTCTGACAAATCCAGTTTCCCACATACTTCTGCTAGCATTCCATGGATGGCCTCAGAAATGATAGTTTCAAGGCTCTTCCCTTTAGGCTTCACACCAAACCAACTCACAATTCTCCCTTAAACACAAACTAGAGAGCTACAAAGTATTGATAGCTTTCTGATTACTCCAAACAAAACTTAATTAGCACTAGCACACACACATTAACACTAGCTTCTGCTTGGGAAAAGTGGAGGTTAATATAGCTTGAATGGATGGGAGATGGTTCCTATTCTCATGGGAGAAGGTCTTATCTCTTGAGGTAGTTCCATCCTAATAGGGGAAAGGAGCCCAATCTAACTTCCTCGACTCCATCCGGCCTAACCATTTACCAGAATTCCATTACGAAGCTTCTAGAGTTGGAAGCTTTGGCTCCATATTTAAAAAACTTTCCAAAAGAGGATCGGCACGACTGAGAAAGGGCTCAGTTGATCCAATTGGTGCTAGGGACAATTTTAAACCTGCATATCGGCACGAGGAGGACACGGGTCATTAGCGTCGGTCTTGTAAACTGGGAAAAAGAGAAGATTTTGGGAAAATGATGCAAATTGGAATTTTTCTGCTCATGAAGACGGATGCAATGGGAGGTTCTTCATGATGGGAAAGCATGAAGGGTTCAATATAGAGGTTCTCCAGGATCAAGGAACGGGGAGTACAGGGACAGTGAAAAAATGTTGTGTAACAGATGCCCCCTAAAGCGTGAAGACCGAACTAGAGTGAGGGGTGAAATGTTTTATAACTCAGTGTGGGGAACCAAAGTCTATCGTCAGAAAACCTGCAAGCAAGTACAAATACATATTACTGAAAACTCTGTCAAATGATATATGAATCGTGATATGGATGCAATCATCTAGAGAATGATCATATAAATGGATCCAAGCATGGACAGAGCCATCTGATAAAGGGGATCATATTGAAACCAAGATATGGTCACAGCCATCCAATAATGAGAAGGATCACATATGACAACTCATGGTATGTTCATAGCCATCCATCTAAAAGATGCATGTATATCAGCACAACCATGTCACATCGCCTTGCAACTTGGACTTTTGTAATCTGAGCCCAGGGTCTTGCGTTCAACCACGACTCGATCAAAGTATAGACTCTAACATGTGAATAGATGTGCTGACATCGAACATGCTAGCAAATCGCTTGATTACTAGTCAATGATGTAAACTATTAACAAGCGCAAGGGAAACCACCAATAATGACAACGGTTCTCAAGGTACAATCAGCACAATTCACAGAATGTGAATGAAGGAACTGAAGTCGAACACCCGTGAAATCACCCGATTGAAAGCTAGTGATGTGAACTTATCGTCGAGTGTGAGGAACTTTTTGTTAGGGAATGCAAGCTCCAAGGTACTGAAGAGGAGTCTCTTGATCAAGTTCCTGGATAATGAGTTGAAGTTGACAGGAAGTGACCATATCGAAGGAGGGCCATGATGTATCCCACATCATCGACACAAGACAAAGGGATGCAAATGATTTTGGATGATATAGAGAATTAGAGGTAAGGGTAACTTGCAAAAGAACAAGTCTTGAACATATTGGTGACATGATTCCGGAATTTGGTAGTTGTTGGATCCATAAGATCGGTGGTCATGATGATGTGGCAGATATCAAATGAAAGGAAAAAATGAGCTGCCCAACCCAGGAAGTTCAATGATGAAAATGAGGATGTCCCAACTTGACACAAAGCAGAAAGTTTCATGTTCAAGAGTGATCTTTTGACACTACAGATTCAATTTCTCCCCCACCATTTCTGGCAGGTACCCCAATTATTTTGGATTCCAAGCTTGAAGGGGATAGCATATGCTTGCACTATAAGTTCGTCCTTCGTACGAATCCGACCTAGTAAGTTTAATGAGCCATAGAAAGGAGAAGATCATGTTAATCATGGTGACGAATCTAATGTTGTTTAATGTTTTAACGAGTCCGACAAAGTTGTAACTCGATATCTTTTTCACGTTTAGAGAGTTTGAAAAAGACACAAAAAATAAAACTCCACATGGTCCCTTTTCATACATTTGTGTCTCTTGAGCTCGAAAAGGTAGAAAATGATACTCAAGAGAATCACTTGACCATTTCAGTCAAGGAGTACCTTTTTCATAAATAGTGCATCCCATCCCAAAAAAGGCATAAATATATATTGGGCAGATGACATTTCGTATCTGTTAACGAGTTTAAAACAACAAGAGCTAAGCAATCTTTTCGTGTTTAAAGGGTCAGAAAAGAGCTTGAAAGGACACCCCCCATTTTATTCTCTCTTACGAGTCACACTACAAGAAAAAAGGTCATTGTTGAGGGCCATGCCTGTGATGGACCTTTAAGGTCCGTCACCAATGTGACATATGGTGACGGTCTTTAAAAAAGCATTGTTGTAAGTGTATATAGTGATGGTCCTTTAAGGTTTGTCACCAAAGCCATTTTTAATGACACTTTTGGTGAGGGTCGTTAAAGGCTTGTCACTAATTCTCTCTTTGGTGACACTTTTGGTGAGGGTCGCTAAATGCCCATCACTAATTCTCTCTTTGGTGACACTTCTAGTGACGATATTTTATTGATTGTCACCAATGATATTTTTGGTTACTTTTGGTGATGATCAATAAATGTTTGTCATCATTGATCATTCCAATGAGTTTTTTATGATGATTCATGCTTGTGACGAACCTTTAAGGTCCATCACCAGTGTCACATATGGTGATAGTGTTTAAAAAATTGTTGTTGTAAATTTATATAGTGATGGTCCTTTAAGGTTTGTCACAAAATCCATTTTCAATGACATTTTTGGTGAGGGTCATTAAAGGCCCGTCACTAATTTTCTCTTTGGTGAAACTTTTGGTGAGGGTCATTAAAGGCCCATCACTAATTCTGTTTTTGGTGACACTTCTAGTGATGATATTTTATTGAACCTCACTAATGCTCTTTTTGGTTACTTTTGGTGACGGTCAAAAAATGTTCATCATCATTGATCATTCCAATAAGTTTTTGATGAATCTATGTACTTGTTACTATATTTTTTTTCAAAAGATAACAATTTAAGACCATTGTTGTGGAGTATTTTTTATTATGTGTCCAAGGTCATAGTGGTTATAATAGTCAATCAATTTGTTAAGAATTAATTAGTGTGTCTCATTTCCCTCAAGTCATAAGAATATAGTTTTCCTATGAGTCAACACATGATTCATCTCTATTAGGTTTATTACCTAGCAAATTTAATTTAAATAAAGTTCCACTAGTGTGTGTAAGAACTATATTATTTAATACATAATCAAGCTTTATCAATTCTATTAATGAGAGAGACCTAGCACTCCTCAACACTCATGGCACACCTTAACATGATTTGGAACAGTACACTAACATTCCTTGGCACTTTGCATGTCTTGGAACATCTTTGTGCCTAGAACATCTTACCATGAGTAGGATGCCCAAGCACATGTTGGCATGCCCTAGCATAGCATAGGACTCCCCTATCATATGTTGGCATGCCCTAGAACACCTTGGCAAAATATTGCATTGAAAAACATTAGAACTTGGCACACATTGGCACTTGGCATGTATTGGAACATATTATAAGTGTGCCTAGCATGCCCCTTTTGAAAAATATAAAGTCTCAACTTATTAACCCTCTTATGTGTTCATTTCCTTGCATTTTAGCTTGTTTATTCCTTTTGTTTCCTTGAAACTCCTTGACGCATATTGGCATACTATGGCACCATCCACCTCCTAGCATGTCTTAGCACCTAGAATGCCTTGGCACTATTTGGCACATGCTAGCAAACCCCGAAAATACCTAGCACACTTTAGCACTTCTTGACATTCCCTGATATTACCTGGTGTGCCTGACCTGTGCTTAGCATACTTTGTCTCCCCCTCCTTGGCATGACACCTAGCACTCACTAACACTCCTTGATGCACCCTTATATTCATTCACTTCCATAAATTTTGACCTAGTGCTCCCTTGTGTTGTCATAGTACTCCCTAACACTCCTCAACATGTGTTGGCACTCTCTAGCACACCTTAGCACTCTTTGATATGCTCTTCCACTTCATAGCATGCATCAAACTCCCTGACGCAAATTGCCACTAGGCACATGTTGGCACTTGGCAAGTATTAGCATGTTTGGCATGCATTGAGATGACTTGGTATGATTTGGCATGGTTTAATATTAAATTTATTTAAGATCAATTATTGGAAACTCAATGAGAAGAAATGGAGGAAGATTTGGCACTTAGAATCCATTGACACTTGGCACTTGGCACCTATTGGCACCTAGTGTTGGTTTTCCTAGCATGACCCTCATGGAAAAGGTAAATTGATGATTTATTAACCCTATTATGTGCTCATTTACTTGTAGTTTAACTTGTTCCTCCCTTTTGTTCCCTTGATAGTCCCTAGCATGCCTTCGCACTTGGCATGTCTTATCTTGTTTGACATGTCTTCAAACTATCTGGCACATGTTAGCATACCTTCGCACTTGGCATGTCTTATCTTGTTTGACATGTATTCGTACTATCTAGCACATGTTAGCATGCCCTAGCATTCCTTAATACATCTTAGCAGTAATGACCTTACAACTAGCATTACATTTTCCATGACTTGGGAACATTACATTCACTAGAACACCTTGGCACTTCCTATTTTTCATGCCCTCAGTTATGCTCCACAATGTCCCAGGCTGATGAGGAGATCAACGGAGGTAATCACAGACCAAGATTTTAGTTTGGTAGCTAGTCCTACCAAACCAAAGAGGGCTCTCTCTATGAATCACAATAAAGAGATGATTGGAATGTAAAGGATTTTAGGCTAGATAGCTAGGTTCAATTGGGTTTTGGAAAATTTAGGGATTTGTTGTTGGATAAGCGAGAAAAACAAGGTAGCTAGGTCAGAGGATCAAAGAGTTACAAAAAAAAATACAAAAAGGAGAAAGGTAGCATTACTTTTGTGATGGATCTTAGGTTTTTTCGATGTAGTGTAGTTTTTAGGAGAAGCGAAAGGTATTAATGAGCATGAAACATGAATTCATTAAGCAAGAAATAAAGTAACACAAAATGATTTTTCCATCAAAACAAAACTTTATGCAAAGAATTTGTTTATAAAATGTAAGGAAAACCATTGAATAATTGATGAATGGAAAGAGAAGATTAATATCTTTCATATAAAGCTATAACAGAGAAAAAATAACATCACAAACTTATTGCACATGAATTCCTCGATTATAGTTGCAAATTGTGTCCTTTGATTTCCAGAAAATATCCAAGTACAAGATCCAATAGTTCTCTCCTATGAAATCCAACCCATTCTATCACTAAGAAACTGATACATAAAGACCAAAGCAACATCCCCACTCTTAGGGGTTGAATCAATGACTCTAGGAACTGTTCCATGAGGTGTTCTAACCAAACCCTAATGTATAGGGAAGTTAAAAACGACTTCTACAATTAACTTTGACTCCAACTTATCTCATAAATAAGGTCAAATTTACATCAAAACAACTTTTAAATACTAACCACCCATTATTTACATTTACTTTTACCCCTCACATTCATCTACTTCACCCTTTTTACTTTTACCAGAGTTAAACTAGGAAATTACACGGTGAAAATTTTACAAAAATCTCAGAAATTTCTAGGTGCACAATGAGTTGTTGGAGGCCATTTTTAAGTGCCTTTCTGAAGTCCAAATCTAGATTGGAAGCCTTTTCTGGAATCTGGGAGAGTTTAGATGTCTTTAGAGTATTGTTTCACTCAAAATGACCAATTTTAGGCTGAGATATGGCCATTCTCCCAAGGTGTCTCCAGGTGCACAACGAAATGGAAAGAGGGGCAGAAAGGTGATTTTTGGCCTCTTTTTTGCAAATTTCTCAAAACCTCAGCCCCAGACTAGGAAATTGGGAAAATGGGGTTTGATATGGGGTCATAAGCTTTCCAAAAATGCTGATTTTACATCATTTGGAGCCCTGAGGAAGAAGCAAAGCGTGAGCTCGTTGTGCTGATAGATAAAAAAATTTCCAAAAAATTGCAAGTCTGCACCAAAACACAAAATTTTCTCCAAACCCTCCCAAAATTTGTCCAAAGATGCCTCCTTAGCACACCCAGAACTTGCTAACACTCCCTATCATACACTATTATTCATTCATTTCCATGCAATTTAAACTAGTCCTTCCTTGTGTTTCCCTGATACTACCTAACATACCTAGTCAATGCCTCCTTAGCACACCCAGAACTTTAAAACACTCCCTATCACACACTCTTATGAATTCATTTACATGCAATTGAAACTAGTCCTCCCTTGTGTTTCCCTGGCACTCCCTAGCATGTGTTGCCACCACACCCTAGTACTTGACACCTCTTGGCATGCCTTAGCACTTGGTATGTCTTGGAATGACTAACATGCCTTGGAACTTTCTAGCATGTGTTATCACTTCCTGGAATTCCTTACACACCTTGGCACTCTGTAGTTGTCATGCCCTCATGTATAGCCTTACTTTTTTTGTGACTTTGGAACCCAACCAAGTCATTGAAAAAATAGTGTTGTCCCTAGACAAAAGTTTCCCTTTGTCTAAAATTGCTTTTTCCATCCCCTTATCGTAATCATAGGCTTACCTATTACAAGTCCTATTATGAAATTATCCTAATACACTTCATCCTTGGGACACCTGGAAGACACTCTTATTCATTTGTTTCCATGAACTTTGACCTAGTTCTCTCTTGTGATGTCCTCACACTCCCCAACACTCCTCAACATGCATTGACATTGTTTGGCATGTGTTATCATGCCTTTTCATTCCTTGGCATGCCCTAGCACTCCTTAGCTATCATGCCCTCATAACTACCCTTATTGGTTTTAAGACTTGGGAACCAACCAAGTCGTACCTCGACTACAACATCTTGACCAAGTTAAAGTTACTACAACTATACTATCCCCTATTCACCTAAGAATGGCCTATAACTCATCTTAGGCTACTCATGCCCAAACTTAGCTCATCTCACTTAAGAAGTTACCAAGTCAAGGATCACGTCTAACAATGGCCATAAAACAACTAAGCAACATAGTTTACATCTTGACATGGCATAACACCTGGCATGTCTAAAAATACCTTAGCACTATGTGGCACATGTTGGCATTCCCTACATGCCATGGCATGCTTTAGCACTCCCTATAATACCGCACCACTCCTTGACATGTCATGGCACTCTTACATGCCTTGGAACTACCTAGCATATAACTTTGTCACTCCCTCCTGAGCACACTTAGAATTCACTGACAGTCCCTATCATACACTGTTATTTGTTCATTTCCATGCATTTTTAACAATTTTTCCTTTGTGTTTATGTCGCACTCCCTAACACTCCCTGACACGCATTGGCATACCCTGGCATGTCGCCCTAACACTCTAGGATTTCTTGGCACCACCTAACATAACTTGTCGTCCCCTCCTTAGCACACTTAGAACTCATTGACACTCCTTGTCACACACTCTTAGTCATTCATTTCCATGCATTTGAAACTAGTGCTCCCTTATGTTTCCCTAGCACTCCAACACTCAGTGACATGCATTGGCACACCCTAGCACCTGACACATGTTGGCATGTTTCCCTGGCTTTTAGTATGCCTTAACACTGTCTAGCATACCTAATCACTCCCTCCTTAGCACACTTGGAACTCACTAACACTTCATGTCACAAAATCTCAATCGTTCATTTGCATGCATTATTTTCACCTATTGCTCCCTTATGTTCCCCTAGCACTCCTTAACACTTCCTAGCACGTGTTCTTGATGGAAAAAACACTATATATAGGGAAACTCATCCTCCATTTGTGGACAAGCAAATTTGGTTAAGTAAGTCTGTAATAAGAAGTGTCAAGATAACCAACCAAGAGAAGGAAACAAAGAGAGAATATTTTGGTGTTGTTTATGGGTCTGTTTTGTTGGAAATAATACTGAGAGGGGGGGTGAAACAATATTATTAAATCAATATAAATTTTTCATTTCCATATTCAGATTCATATATGCTACCTTAGTTAAGGAAAACCATGTGTATACGCAACTGTGTGTATATGCAACTGTGTGTAAAGCAACAAGCGTATATCCAGTAAACTTATAATTCAATTAGTTGCTTCTTAATGAGTGCATCAGAATATTATTAACCATATTAACAGTAAATAGGAGCAGTAAAGCAAAACAAATCATCACACACATGAACACCAAGATGTAAGGTGGAAACCCAATGTGGGTGAAAACCACCTACTGCAATTCATCTCTATCTTCTTTTAATTAGAAACTTCTTTTTACATTGATTCTATATTGGTGCAGTCTTATACCAGTACGCAGTGTTAGGCCCCTATACTACTAGTGTCACCCCTTATTGTTATTAGTACAAACCACTTATTATATTGATGTACCCATGTAGTGCCCATATTGTCACTATTGTGCCCCATAGAAGCCCACTATTACTATTATTGTGCCCTTACATTATTATTGTTATGTCGGCTCTGGTTATGTTATGACCCCTTAGACTCCTATATATAGAAAGGAGGTCTTTTCATTTGTATCATCCAAGAATTGTTCATTTATGTAATGTAAAGGAGGTTTCCCCCTCGAAGAGGCTGAATTCTAAGGCGTTGATCTATCTTTTCTATCCTTTCTTGAGTTGGTTTCATAACATTTGGTTATCAGAGCTTTGGATTCTAGGTTTCGCTGCTCCAAACAGGTCATTGTGGAATTTTCACTATAACATTTTTTCTGTGATGTTTCAGAAGTCACAAAAAAAACCCATTTGAGAAGACTTGGCGCTGAACTTTGGGTCCGAATTTCAGAGCGTTTCGCGGGATATTTTCAGAGATATGATCTGAGGAAGTTCGCCTTTTTGCAGACTCCTGAATTACACTCAAAACAGGTGACCTGGGGAAAATCATCATAACTTTCTTTCTGAGCATCGGATTGAAATTTCGTCAGAAGGTACAGAAAGAGGACGGACTGTAGTTTTCGTTTATATATTTTTCAAAGTCAAAGGTTGAAAAAGTGACACGTGGCACGTCGTACAAGTTTGATCTACTGAATTAGTCTATAATCAGGTCACTGTGGGAGATTTGGCATAACTCTTCATTGGAGAATCCAATTGGGGTTAGACTACTGGCATTGGAAAGAGAACATAGAGGACTACTGTAGGTCGCAATTTTAGAACTTAAAGATCTGAAAATACATAGTTACAGTCATTTCAAGATCGTGCTCTTAAAATCAAGAAAAAGCAAGATGAGGAAGTTTGATGGCAAGGATCCGGTAAATTGGATACGTCAGATGGAGCAATATTTTGATCTACATGGTGTACCACTGTTACAAAAGGTATGTATTGCATCTTCATATTTAGAACCGGATCAATTTTTATGGTATAAAGGGCTTTGTTCTCGTAAAAAACTTGTTACGTGGTCAATTTTCACGGAGGAAATGATAGCACATTATGAGGATACAAAGAGCAACACCTTCTTTAGAGCAACACCACAACAATTGGAAAGAGAAAAAGGGCTTTGTGACATAATGGAGAGCAAAATTATGGAAAACAGGAAGCATACCCCTCACAACTATAAAGATGGAAGTGTTGTTTCTCCTAGCCTTCCACAACCTACAAGGGTTACACCACAACAGTTGGAAGAAAAAAGAGAAAAAGGTCTTTGTTACAATTGTGATAGCAAATGCACTAAAGGTCATAAGTGTGCTGAGAAGAAATTATTTTACATAGAATATGAAGAGGAGGAAGAAAAGGATCAAGAACCATCAAAACAAGAGGATATACACCAGGACCCCATCCCAGAGAAAAAAGAAAGGAATCAGACCATATCTTGTAAAGCATTGGTCAAAACTACCACTCAAACTATCAAGATAGAAGGACATATCAAGGAGAAAAATGTTCAAGAAGTGAAAGATCACATTGAGCGTCAAGAAATGAATCCGACCATATCTTGTAAAGGATTGGAAGAAATTAACACTCCTAAAACTCTAGAGATAGAAGGACATATCAAGAAGAAAAAGGATAGCACCCAGATATGGAAGGCTGAAAAGCCTGGAAATCTATTTGGAAATTTAGATGGTATGGGATTCTTGGCTGAAAGCAATTCTGAGAAAGCAGAAGAACATTCAGTGTATGCTCTTAAGCAACCGGTTTGGAGAAATGGAAGGCGGCCACTGTAGTTGGAAGAAAACCGTCGTGCTACTTACAGGCCATTTAACCAACTAGAGAATGGAAATGACTCAATACTTACTATTCTAGATGGGGAGTCAAAGCAGCTAATCCCTGTTGGAATTCGGTCAGAGCATGCTTATGCAAGACGTCTTGCTCAGTTTGCTGCAAACCTTGGACTAGTTGCCTGGAAGATTGCAGCTCAGAAGATAAGGAGAGCTCTGCCCCCAGGTGTCTCATTTGGCCCTGGATGGGTCGGTGATTATGAGGCTGCTCCTCGTGCTTTATTGTCACATGAAATAATATCTGTGGCATCAGTGTCCTCTTCCACTACCTCGCCAATTGTTCCAGGTGAAACCAAGATTAAATCAAATAACGCTGAAGATAATCCCAGACTAAGAGATGAAGGGCTTCCAAAGAACTTAATTTCTGAAGGCAAGACTGTTACATCAGCTACAGCGGCTTTGTCAGCAAGACAGTTGGTTTCAAATTCTGCAATATGTCAAGGGATAGATAATTGCCAATCTATTCGTAATCCTCAATCTGAAGTGATTGGGCATGGCACATTAAATTCTAGTGGTGATGGAAGAGCTAGTTTGCCTTCTCCAGAAGTAAAACAAGGCTCCATAAGGTCAGGTTTAACTGTTACCACATCCAGTGACCTAGCCCTTGCAGGTACAAAATTTGGTTCAGAAGTAACACAGTCCAAATTACTTGAAATGGTCTCAAGAAATAGCACACTCATGCATGGGGCCTCATTAAAGCAGGCTGATGGTTCAAGGTCTATTGCTAGTCTTCAGGTAATGAAATTTGAAAATATGACAAATGACAGTGATGTGCATGGTGTTGCCAGAAAAGCAAGTGATGCATCAAAATGCGGGTGTAGTTCTCCTGGTACAAATATTGCAGTCACCACAGTAAGCTCTTCTCTATGCAACTATCAAGCTGGATCGAGAGTTTTGCAGGGACATCAAGTCGCAAGTAGTCAAGAACATGCTAAGCAGGACTTAAATGGTTTAGCTAATTTACTGCATGGCAAGATGCTAGCATTACACCAAAGAGGTTCTAATATGTCTGCAAATACCCCAGTGTTGGTGCATTCATCAGTTTCATCAGCAGGGCCATCTATAAAACGAAATGATGCCACAGTGCAGGCATGGATACAATCACAAAATGCACGCCTGGCAGATGCAGATGCTACTTCTAGAGTCAGGTTACAGGATGCACCGAATCCTCATATGGAGCAGCTAAGAAATCGATCAATTTCAACGTATCTCATCAGGTGGAAGTACTTACCAGCAGAATATTCCACATGGGATGACAAGAATTTTATACAGAAGCATCAAGAACTACTCAAGCGTTGAGGACAACACTTTTTGAAGGAGAGGGGCATGTTAGGCCCCTATACTACTAGTGTCACCCCTTATTGTTATTAATACAAACCACTTATTATATTGATGTACCCATGTAGTGCCCATATTGTTACTATCGTGCCCCATAGAAGCCCACTATTGTTATTATTGTGCCATTACATTATTATTGTTATGTCGGCTCTGATTATGTTATGAGCCCTT
>APFE030364663.1:46752-101935 GCA_000404065.3 Pinus taeda
GCTTTGTTTCTAATAACTTCTCCATTTTCATTCAGCTTGTTTTTGAATATCCATTTTTTCCCTATGACATTCTTATCTTTTGGTCTAGGAACCAACTCCCAAGTGTTATTCTTTTCAATCTGCTCAAGTTCTTCATCCATATCCTTGACCCAACATTCATCTTTGCATGCTTCCCTTACATTTTGTGGTTCAGTGGAGGAGAGCAATGCTAGATAGCTTGAAGCTTCTGAAATAGTTCTTCTTGTTTGTACACCTGCCTCTTTTTGCCAAAATTTGAATTTCTGGATGATTCTTCTGAACGTACCTGGATGGAGTCTTTTCTTCTATCCTTATCTGTTCTTCTGGTGCCTCATAGGTTTCTTCTTCATCATAAGTCTGATTTGATGTTGAAGGATAGTCCTCATCATCTTCAAAATCTTCGGATTTTACTTGCTTAGGAATGCTTCCTTCTTCATCAACCACTACATCAATACTTTCAACAATTTTTCCAAGTCTTTTATTGTAACATTTATATCCTTTACTGTGGGGAGAGTATCCAAGGAGAATGCCTTCATCTGCTCTAGGTTCAAACTTGCCAAGGATTTCATCAGTCTTTTTGATGTAACATTTGCTTCCAAAAATTTTGAAGTATTTTACCATGGGAGTCTTACCATACCATATTTCATGAGGAGTTTGAGTGTTGTTTACCCAGACATTTGTCTTGTTGAGAATAGTAACTGCAGAAAATGCAGCTTCACTCCAGAAGGTGGCAGGAGTTCTAGACTCATCAAGCATAGCACGAGCCATTTGTTGAATCGTTCTGTTCATCCTTTCCACTACTCCATTTTGCTGAGGAGTCCTTGCAATAGAGAATTCCCTTCTTATTCCATGTTCTTCACAAAAATCGAAAAATTCATCCGAGGTAAATTCCCCTCCTCGATCAGACCTAAGGCATTTGATTCTGCAATCTGATTCGTTTTCAACCAAGGCTTTGAATGCTTTGAACTTTTCAAAAGCTTCGTCTTTATGCTTCATAAGTCCTATCCAACACATCCTGGAAAAGTCGTCAATGAACAGTATAAAGTATTCTTCTCCTCGAGATGACCTTTTCTTAGATGGACCACATACATCAGTATGGACAAGTTCAAGTGGCCTGTTAGCTGATCCTTCCTTCTCAGGGAAATTAGTTCTAGTTTTCTTACCAAACTGACATGATTTGCATATTGTATTGTCTGGAATTTTGATGTCAGGGAGATCACGAACTGCCTGATATTTGCATGCTTTCCTTATCTGAGAGAATCTTAGATGCCCCAACCTTCTGTACCATAGCCAGTGTTCATCATTATTGCTTAGATAGCATTGTTGTTTTCCTCCTTTGAGTATGTATAAATTATTTAGAGTTCTTATGCCTTTGATCATTGTTTCTCCTATATCAAGCTCACGAACAATACATCCATTTGATCGAAATATTACCTCATTTCCTTGATCACACATTTGGTTTACACTTAATAAATTATTCTATAAGCCATCGACATACATAACATTTCCCGCTTTGACCTTTTCTTTCAAAATAATAGAACCTTTACCTTTTATGAGTGTAGGGGTGTCATTTCCCAATGAGACCTTCCTTTCCCTTTCTAAGGCACTATATGACTGAAGTTTTTCTTTATCACCTATCATATGTTTCGAGCATCCACTGTCGATGTACCACTGATTTTCCTGCCCTTCCATATCTAAGGCTATACCACATATTTCTGGTTGCGGTTCTTTCTTTCTCCATGTTTTGGGACTTGATGAATCTTGCTCCTTCTGAGTTGTTTGCCGAAACCTACTCCTGAATTCAAAATCTTCATGACCGAAGTTGTTACAAATAGAACATTCTATTTCATTTTCAAGAGTAGAAAAGTTATTGTAGGTCCTTTTCATGATCCCAGTCACACTCCTTTGTTTTTTAGCTTCTCTAGTCATGATGGTCTTGTAGGCAACACATTGAGCAGCTTTGTGACTAAAATTATGACAAGGCAAACATTGGCCATTGAAGAAATTCCTGTGATTATCAAACCTACCAACCAAATGATTATAGTTTCCATTGACATTCATTCCTGAGGCAAATTGAGAATGATTTACCTTTGGTTTGTAGATTATGTCCATCCTTGAAGTAGATTGCCCCTGATTTACTTGATGATCTTTGTTCATTCTTGAAGTAAATTGTCCCTGATTTACCTGGTTATCTGCATTATGCTTTTGTTGTCGATTTTCAACCTGTTCACTTCTCCTTGCTGCATCAAGATAACTTTTGGAGGTGGATGGCTTCTGTGCTTGAGACGCTTCTTCAATATATCCAAGACCCGTCTTGATTAGAGGAGAAGGCTCCACTTTGATAATCTCATGTAAAGTTTCAGATCCTTTAGCAAATCTAAGATTAAGAGCTTTTGATTTCTCAATATCTTTTCTAAGTCCCACAATTTCACATTCTAATTTTTCATTGTGTTTTTCTCTTTCAGCAAGTTGGAATGTCAAAGTATCTATAATCATATTCTTTTCTTCCAAACAAATTTTAAGTTTATAAATTTCTTCATAAAGACATTCTTCATCTATAGCATCCAAGAAATCATCATCTTCAAAGGCTTTCAAAAGTCTATAATCATTGCATTGTTCATCTTCATCACTATTTGAAAATCCATCACTGTCTTCATGTGTATAATAGCTCTTATTACTTATATTCTGTTTTCTGTTCCATCTAACAGGTTCGTTACCTTTGTCAAGCTTATCTTTATGAGGACACTTGGTAGCATAGTGACCGACTCTTCCACAAGCAAAACATTTGAAAGGTAGCTTACCTCTGAATCTTCCAGAACCCCGTTGAAGGTTCTTGACAAAGTTTGATTCTTCCTCTTCTTCTGACGTATGTCTTGGATATTGTAATATCCTTTTCATGAGGCTTTGAATGTGGCTTCTTTCTTGTCTGATGGTCCCCCTTTTCTCATTTCATAAGCAGTTAGGATTATGTGCAGCTGTGACATGGTAATTCTCTATAAATTATGTTTTTCTTCTATGGCTGAAACTTTTGATTCAAACTTAGAAGACAAAGATCTTAGAAACTTTTCAACCAAAACAACCCCTTTTATTTCTTCACCCAAGTTTTTCATACAATTAACAATCTCATCTATATGTAGTAAATAGTTAGCCACACTTTCATCATTATGCATTCTGAGATTTTCATATTGAATTCTGAGAGTTTGTAGTTTTGCTTGTTTTACTTGATCATCTCCTTGATAGCTCAGAACGATCTTGTCCCATATTTCTTTTGCAGTTTTGAGCTGCATAACCTTGACGAATTTTGATCGAGATAGACTCCCTAATAGAGTATTGACAGCCTTTGCATTTGTTTCATACTGCTTCTTACCAGTCGTATCTGTAGGAGTTTTCGATGGAAATGTGTGTCCTATTTCCACGATATCTCATACTTCTGTACCAAGATATTGAAGATAGGCTGTGATTCTTACCTTCCAATAAACGAAGTTGCTCCCATCAAAAATTGGTGGCTTGATCGATGGCTATTTTTCGTAGTTGCTCATGATGATAGATCTTCCTTCAAGCAATCAAGCTTCTTCTAAAGGACCTGCTCTGATACCAATTGTTGGAAATAATACTGAGAGGGGGAGTGAATCAGTATTATCAAATCAATATAATTTTTTCATTTCCATATTCAGATTCATATACGCTACTTTAGTTAAGGAAAATTGTGTGTATATGCAACTGCGTGTAAAGCAACAAGTGTATATCCAGTAAACTTATAATTCAGTTAGTTGCTTCTTAATGAGTGCATCAGAATATTATTAACCATATGAACAGTAAATAGGAGCAGTAAAGCAGAACAAATCATCACACACATGAACACCAAGATGTAAGGTGGAAACCCAATGTGGGTGAAAACCACCTGCTACAATTCATCTCTATCTTCTTTTAATTAGAAACTTCTTTTTACAATGATTCTGTACTGGTGCAGTCTTATACCAGTACACAGGTTGCTACCTACAGAAGGCTACAACCTTTTCTCGTTCCCAAGCTTCTCCTGGAAGGGAGCTACAACCCCCTTAGCTCTTGTACTAGTTGAGGTACTAGTACGTAGGTACTAACCTATAGAAGGCTACAACCTTCTCTTTTCTTTCGGGGACCACGTTTCATAAATTTTCAGATTGGATCCATGAATAACATCAATAAAACATCAAGTATATCTGTATCAACCAATCTCCTTTGTACAAATCAATACTGAATCAACCAATCACTTCTCAAAATTTTGTAACAGAAAATAGTAACAGTAACCAGACACCAATTCTGAACCCAGAACACTGCAGCAATAAACAGAAGTAGCTAAAACATATTTCATGAGATGTACGCTACTTCAATATGTAGAACCGTACGTACATACGTTGTTGTATTAAGGCTAACCAGCGTATACGCTGTCTTCACTTGCTGAACCCGCGTGTATACATGCCTCTGATGTTTCGAACCTGCATATAGATCTATAAAAGATATTTTACCCTTTTCACTTAATCAAACATCAATTATACCCAGATTATCAAATTTATAGATCTAATCATGCACCAATTATAATAGATCAAAAATCATATAATGATACTACTATTCAAGCCTTAAGATCTTGACCCATCAATAGAACTTATCCATATTTTAGCGCTCAGGTTCCTCCTTGGTTCAGATTTAGCAATGTACCATAACCCAATTTTAGATCTTGCTCTTCATAAGATATTCGATACTTTTTTTTCATGCCTTTGCCTAATGATCTCCTTCCCTTTTTATAGTCTTAGGCCTTATTCAATACCATGATCCAAAACCATTTAGAACCAATACTAGGGACCCAATACCTGGGTTTAACACTACAGATGCAATACCAAGGTTCAAATATAATGGACTAAATACCATGGACCAAAAATAATTTTTCCCACATGTACGCACTTTTCTCCGCATGAAATTGTGTGCGTACATATATGCGCCTTTTGATCGCCTAACCCGCGTGTACACGCGACTTGGTTAAGAGGAACCTGCGTATATCTCTTTTTCTTTTATTCTAAGAACCTAAACTAAGATCTTCCATCTGAGTGGGTTTCCATCAAGGACAACACCTATGACATAGCGCTAAACCTGTGTCATAATGCCAACATGTTTTAGGGCTAATAGATCCACACGTGCAAAAGAAGGAAGAACTATCTACTACAGAAAAGGTCGAAGATCTTGTTGTTGTCCAAGAAGTCGAATCAAGGAAGAAGATAAGCAAGTTTACATGCCAAATTATAATAAGAGTTCATACCATCCAAGCAAAGAAGATCAAGGTTCAAAAGGTTGGTCAACCACATGTTCTAGGGTTTATGCCAGAGGGCCAAGAACTACAGATCTGATCCATGGATCTAGAATTTGAAGGATAGTCCAGTTATTGAAGGAAGAAGCCTGATAATCATTGACTCAAGGAAAAATAAGGAAGTTGAATCAAGGAGGCATGTGACTTGGTCTTGGAGAGGTCATTGAGTCAACGGTCTAGGCCATGGTCTTGGTATTCATCAATTGAAGTCTCTATAAAAAGAAGTTCTTGTTTGTGTTTTCCTCTCATGTTGGAGATGTTTTGGCCTTGGTTGATGACATATTCTATGTGCCTCTTGTCTCCTCATTGTTTATGCATTGGTAGGTGTTTGATGAAGAATATTTTTTTGAGCAATGTTTGTTATTGTGGATTAGTCTTGAATGTGTTTGTGTACGAAAAATTGGTTGGGTTTGTAAACTATGAGTAGAGCAGTGTTTGATTGGTGCATGCTTCCTACAATAGAATGTATCTCTTAATTAAACAATTAATTTAGTGGAAACATGGGTATTTGGACAATTATGTTGGAATTTATCCACCTTATAAGTACATCAACTCATATAATGCATAAATATAATGGAAAGTTGTAACGTGTTGCATCATAGAAAGGATGTTGATAAAATGTGATAGCTTAAATGTACATGATAGTTTGGAAAGGTGGGGAATAACTCTTATTTAGTCATAGGTAGCCTAATCAATTCCCTTTTTAATATTTAAATGTCCATGATGATTTTGAAAGTAGGTGGGTAGCAATTCTTACTCATGTCATAGATAGCCTAATGAGTACTTTTCTCTATCTAGAATGATACTAGATACAAAAAAAAATGTATTGTGTGCTTCTTCAAAAAAATTTATAATATATCATGTTATAAAAACTTTAATATAATCTTCTCACTTTGATTCTTGCATTTGTGGTCAAATCTGAACCCAACTTCTGAAAGTAGTGTTATTCTAGAGGATACCAACAATATTTTTCACTCCATAAAGGTTTTAACCTATCTTTAGTCTTTGATGAGTTTTTTTGGATGATTGTACTTTAAAAATAAAGATGCATCTCCAGTTTTCTCACTTGCTAATTTAGAATCAATGAAAAAAATCAAAATAATTACTTACATTTATTTGTAGAGTTTACGTGAAATTGATGGAACATGTTGATTACATCAAATGAGTGTGAAATTGAATTTTGAAATTTTATTAATGTCCTCAATGCTTGGAAGATGTAATGGGATCAAATGATAAGTTAACATGTAAGGTATTTAGTGAGACATTCGTTCTCTTCTACAAAAAGTATATCTAAACCAAGTGCAATACCAAAGACAGAGAGGATTATTTAGTGTGCAAAGCTTAGTTGTGTGGGTTTGGGGCTAAGACATAGTTTCTCCATTTAACTGAAGTAAAATGAGAGGAAATGAGGCAATGCATACTTTGTAAATCTTAGCTATGAGGATTTGGGGTTCAAGGCTTAGTCACTTCACAATTGAAATAAAATGAGATCAAATGAGATAAGGACTTGCAAATTATTAGTTATATGTAATGACATTAATGTGAGTAAACACAACGTATCAAAATTTGAAGTAGAATCAGCCCTTGTGTATGAAAATTCTGTCAAGCATTTTGTTATGTCTGAATTCCCCCTAAAATATACATTTGATTAATGCAAAAGCTTAGAAAACCACATCTATGTAATCGATGTATCCCTCTTAGATGCACAAACCTTTCCCCTTGGCTTCCCATTGACTTTGAGATTGTGTTCCCCTACACTCCTATATGCTTACTAGGGATACTACACTCCAACATGACGGATTCTAAGATATATTGTGATAGGGGGGATGAGGGTTTCGGAAATTCTTGTTGCCACAAGAAAGTCTTGCCATGTTTATTTGAACAATATGGAAGCAAAATGCTCATGTAGAACGATTTATGGTGCTTTTTCAATCGTGGGAAATAGAAATGCCATACATTATGGTGCTTCTTGGTACAATATTATTGATTCATGGAGAAAGATCAATGGTTCCTTGGGTGGAACTATACCAATGTGTGGGTGGGACTAGGCTCATCAGATTCATTTTTTACTACCAACACAATGAACTACAACCAAATTGACTCATGAGATTCAATTTTTGACTTCCATAACAATGAACTACATCAAAATTGGTTATAAAAAATTGCATTGTTAAAAGTTAATTTTTAGCTTTAAAGTTTGACATAATAATTATAAAACCAAATCTCATTTGTTTAAATAACATGGAAACCCATAATATTAGTATTATATAATTAAACATTAATAAAAATATTTTATAGTTTTTTTGTTGAATTATATAAAATCCAAATTAAAATTAATTTACAACATGGTAATTATTTTGTAATTTTGGAAAAATAAAAACTATAATTTTTGAAATGAGTATACATAAGATTAGAAAATATGCATCCATACATTTTATATATTCATAAATATAATGTTTTAAAGTGTAAAAAATAAATAATTATAATTAAAAAATTGAACGATCATCCAAATTAAAAATTTAATTTCTGTTGGGTTTTCTTTCCCGCCTTATGTATTCAGATGAATGTTGAGTAGTTAAAAAAAAGGAAAGACCATTTTGTCGTGTTTTCTTCCCCACCTTAGTGTATTTGAATGAATGTTGAGTAGTTGAAAAAATTAGGAAAGACCACTATGTCTCGTTTTCTTCCGCGCCTTTGTGTATTCGAATGAATATTGAGTAGTTGAAAAAAAAAAAAAAAAAAACCAAAACAAGTTTTCTTCCCCGCCTTAGTGTATTCGAATGAATGTTGAGTAGTTGAAAAAAGAAAAGGAAAGACCATGGGCATAGTACAATTTGATATGTGGCTATATGGAAATAGGTGCAAGTCATTGTATCAATCTTTAGGGTTTCTAGATTGATGGCCATTCTTAGAATTGATTTGAAAATTTGTTTTATATTTTCACATGAAATGTATGTTGAGTAGTTGAAAAAAAAAAGACCATGGGCACAGTACAGTGGCTATATGGAAACAAGTACAGGTTGTTGGATCAATTTGTAGGGTTTCTAGATGGATGGCCATTCTTAGAATTGATTTGCAAATTTGTTTTATATTTTCACATGAAATGTTGCAGTAGTTTGTTGGCAGTTATTGTTTCATGGTTCAATTTGGAGGAGGATCTCTTCAATGGTTTGCTCACAAAACATGGATCTATTTTCGCTGGGAAAATTTGGACCACTATGGAAGGATAGAAGCCTTGGTATTCTTTCAAGAGCCAAAGAAAATACTTGCAGAAGTACCCTTTCTCTCCTTTAATTCCTTCCTAGATTTCAATTGCTTCAAACAATCTACTAACTTTTTGACCTGAAATTAGGTTATTTGGGTTTTGTTTTTTAAGAATTTAGCTTCAATTGAACTAGCCCCACAATTACTACATTGACAATGAAATTTATATTAAATATTAGGTTATTTGGGTTTTGTTTTTTAAGGATTTAGCTTCAAATGTACTAGCCCCACAATTACTACATTGACAATGAAACTTATATTAAATATACGTGAACTCTTATAGTAGTTTGGTAGTATACCACACCAAAAAACAGCAGAAAAAACAACAACGTAGACTTCTCAGGGTAACTCCCTACCCTCCCTCATTTCAATGCAACACGAAAATATTTTCTTGCTCTCTCCATTTCACGCCAGTTCTTAATGAGAAATCTCAATTTCAAGCTTTCTTACCAGAAACGGAACGGAAGTCTTCGTTTCTGAAAAAAACCCTATAAAAAATGGAACCATACAGGAAACCGTGTTTTATACGGTAGTTTTCGTTTTTTAATGCAAGAAACTGGGTTTTCCAAAAACAGTTTGTTTCTTGAAACTATTTTATGGAAAACGTTAATCTGGTTCATTTGCAATATGAATCTCTTTCTAATTGGACATCGACATGTATCATAAAATGCATTGATTTTCTGGATAGTTTTTTAAGGCATTTTCATAGTCTATGGTTAGAAGTCAACCATATATCGCTTAGGTGCTAAGGGAACATGTTTGTTGCAAATAGGTTGGGTGTTCTCCCTAGTGAAAACACCTTGCAATAGTGCTTAATATATCAACGTTGACTATTTAGGGATTTTATTAGTTAAAGTTATGTTATTTTTTTAATTGTAGCCATTGATGTGTGGCAGTGTATGGTTAAGTTTTTACATTTTTTTGTTTTGTTATTTTTGTGTTGCTTTTATTTAAATGTGGATTTAGTGATTGTATCTAATATTTAAAATGTGTATTTTTATATAAAATTATAAATTTAAATGTATAAGGTTTTTTTATATATTTTTCATAAATTAGTAATGTATATAGATATTTTATATCTTTTTTTCTATAATTAATAGTTAAATATTTAGTTAATTAATAATTTTATATAAACATTGGGACACGATATTTTTTTTGCCATTGGTCTGGTTTATAACCTCTCAAATTATTAGAAAATGATTTTGATAAAACCATCCTATAGAAACTTTTATCAACTATTAGACTATCTATAATATTACATATCATCAACCAAAGACATTAATTTAATATATCAAAAATAATAATTATCTATTATCCATCCCATTAATAGTTTTATCCCATAAATACTTTTTCCATCCGTGATAAGAGAGATTATGTAATAAAGCTTAAGAGCAACAAGCTATTGATTAATATGTCTATTATACAAAGATAATTTCAACTATGATAAATATGGAAAGTTAATTACATAAAAATAGTGATAGAAATAATTGTAAATCTATAAAAATAAACAAGTCTCAAAAATCAAAATACAAAATAGAAATCCATCATTTAATAAATTTTAAATACAAAACAGATAAGAGTACTACTACAAGAAAATACTCCTCTTCATTTATAAATAACCAGCGTAGATCTATCTCTCTCGAGCATCAAGAGAGACCAAATCTCTCTCTTTCTCTCTCGCTCTCTCTCTCCAGCTACAAACCTATTTAAGTGAAGAGATTTGATCATCTCAACGCTTTAAAATGGATCTAGGTTGCTTTAGTTATTAGCCTTTGAATAAGCTACACTACAGAAAAATACCATGGACAAAAACCATGGGTGAGGAGTACCATGGGGAAAACCATGGGCAAGAAAAATCTATGCACTCGAGAATTTTATGTTTTTAAATTTTTTTCTCTCTCTCTTGAGCTACAAACCTCTTTAAGTGAAGAGATTTGATCCTCTCACAGCTTTAAAATGGATCTAGGTTGCTTTAGTTATTAGCCTTTGAATAGGCTACATTGCAGAAAAATAACATGGAGAAAAACCATGGGTTAGGAGTACCATGGGAAAAACCCATGGGCAAGAAAAAACTATGCACTCGAGAATTATTTTTTTTTTATTTGATTTTGTTTTATTTTTCCTGAGTGAAAATGTCAAATATTATAACATATTCCCCAGGTGGAAAGGGTCTCTTGGCACAAAAATCTAACAACCAAAAATATATTAAGAGGGGCCTAGAATAAAATACCTAGATTATGACATTTCTTTTCAAGACTTCAAGTTCTCTCTCTTGTTTTAATGTATGAAAGAAAATTGATGAGAAAAAACTAATAAATTAAATAAATATTAAATACAGAACCATGGAATCTAACAAAACCATGTGCAAAAACTAGAAAAATAAATTAATATAAAGTACAAAACCATGGAATATAACAAAACTATTGGCCATAACATTTTTTCAAAAGTTATTTTAACATAAACAAATCTAGGGACTAAAAAAGAATGCTTTGGTATGTTATTACCACAAGTGATATCTATATATATGTGTGTGTGTGTGTGTGTAAGAAGAAATTAAGAAAAGTCACAATTTAATAATTCATTTCACTTATTTATATTGATCAACCACACTTGTTAATTGGAAACATTGACTCAGATAACAAAATTTATAAAATGAAATTTAATAAAAAATAACTAATATCGAGAAAGAATATCTAAATTTAACTATTAAAATTTAACACAAAAATAAATTTACTATACAAAACCATATATATGATGCATTAAAATAATTAATATAAAACATGACTACATATAATAATCATTTAATCAATGCAAATACAAATATGAGATAGCCATTATACACTTTAACAATAATTATGGTAGATAATATATACTAGCCTAGATCCATCTTAATTTCGAATATACCAACACCCTAAAGGGATCAATCTCTTTTATAAATTAGTAATGTGTATAGATATTTTATATATATATTTATAATTAGTAGTTAAATAATTTAGTTAATTCTTTTTTCTCACAAACTAGCATTTAATATCTGTTCACCTATACTTTTAAAATATATTTTTTATTATTATAAGATAGTTTTCTATTATAATGGATTAAAGATAAATTTTTGAAAGTTTTCTCTTTAGATTTTGTCTTCAAACACATATTGTAGTATTTATTGTTCTGCAAGTGGCAATAGTTCAAGACAACCCTCTATTTTTGGCTCTATATCCAATGGAGATCAACTCAATCTCCACCATCTTGTTACCCAACAATGAAAACGATAACCCAATAACTGTGTGGAAAATGATACAATAGATCCCAAATTTGAGGTCCACTCATGTCACATCCAAGAATATACATACAATGTATGTGGGATCATGTACTCATCCGGAAAATGCAAAGGCTAAATCAAACTTGAATTCAGTGCCAAGTGTTTCTTCACTATTGTATTTGCCAGCCTAGAGAATCAAACATGGGTATTCAAGAAAGGCTTATGTGAGAAATGGAAGCTTTGTTGATCACTATAAGTATTAAGGAATGGCCAATGTGAGCAGCTAAAGCCTATGAGCAACTACCTATGAACCATAGTATTCGAGAATGTTAATGAAGAATGCTTAGTTTTATGTTTCATATTTTTCTTGTTTTTTTCTCTCTCCTCATTTCTTGAATGTGAAACAAATGCTTGGTTGTATGTTTCATATTTGTCTTGTTTTTATCTCTCCTCATTTCTTGAATGTGAAATCTCCAAACTTCATTTCTCGTTTCGTTTCCCCTTTCTGGTTTCTAGTAACATAGATTTCAAGCCCTTCCTTCTAGCTTTGGTTGAATTTCTACATTGCTCTCAACTAAAAAAGGAGGTGATATAGGGATGGGTAAAAATATTGGTACACGAGATAGAGTTAAAGAGGAAGAAACATTGAGTCGGACACTGCAAGATTCCTCTCATGGGGTAAAAGGATCACAACAAAGCCACAGTAAGCCCCTAAGAGAGAACGAAGATGCTACCGCATGCAGTGGTAACAATCAGAGTATGGTGTAGCTCCATATATTAAGGTCCACCAATGACATCATATTAGCAAAAATATAAGGATGAAAATAGATTGAAACAAAAACAAAAGGGAAACCCTCTCTAACTCGTCAGGCCCTTGCTCAATAATCGGGCAACATTTCGGTATGGAAAATCAGGGATCCCTTCTTCAAAGTCCCTGTTTGCTTTTATAGATCTCTTCATATTGATGGATGGCTTCAACCCTCCTCGAATGGCCATTGGATGAGTGCTGGATTGTTGCATTCGTTAAACTTCCTAGCAACTGTTTGAAATTTTTTTAATATAAAACTTTTATACAAAATTTTCACTTTTGCACTTTGTAATTTGGTGCATATGTTTTCCGCTGATGGCACATTTGTTTAAATAAACTACATATTTTTTTTATTACATTTCTCAACTATCGTCGCGGATTTATCCTGGAAAAGTAATGAAAATAAGGTATGTTCCAGGGAATTGAACATATGTTTTTTCATGACTTGTATCGATATACTTTGACAGCACGGGCACGAAAACCCGAACCCATCACTTCATCGCACTATGACTGATACAGACTTTCCTAGTTGTTGAGCACAACACATAGCCCATATCATTCAAAGATATATTGGTGTTATTCTTTCACCTTGAGATTGATATATATTTGTTTTATTGCAGCAGGGAAACAACCGCTACATTACGATACATCAACTATACTCAAAGGAAAAAACTATTTTTCCTATACAACCACACTAAGAGTAATAAGTATCTTCCCATGTGTCATAATAGCAACATATTCCATTTTGCCAATTCATTATGCTTCTCATTCTAGTGGTTGCCATTATTGTGCAAGTTTCTCCTACCACTTTTTGCCTCCATGAAAGTTGATAAGAATGCTAAGACAATGCTAAATGTCAAATTTTAGCAGACATCCTGAAAACCTTTTTGATCCATTTTCTAACATGGTCCACAATCTACTTTGATAGTAATACGATGTATCTCTTCCAAAACTTGATTGTCTTTCATAGCTGGACAACTAATTTGATAAATGATCTCTTTAAATCTGTTTTGGACTCGAACATTATTGGATGTTCTTGAAGATGGGCCAAGTGTTCACCCAAAACGTCCAAACATATCAATAACAACACATAGTGTAATAGAAATATTCATCCTCATCCAATTATTAAATGTGGAAATATTCCTCTAAAAGCCTGGATTTCCCATACATTGGGGCTATTACTTATATAATCCCTGGTTTTAGTTTCTCTTGCATGTTTGGCGATTCAGCTGGAATATGTCAAAATATAGAGTTCCTTGATGTCTTCACTCCAACTTCTTGGATGACATATCAAAGAAAAGCTCAAAGGATATTCCAAATATTATCTTTAGAGGTGGCCATTTCGACACGAAAGGTCGAGTATCCATGCCATCAGTCACACTCTTCTTTGCATGTGTACATTACCAAGCAATTTATCATCAATAAACATTGCTGCAAGACAATAATTGTTCAAATAAATTTCTGAGATGTTCTGGATATCTAGAGAGATTTCCCTATAAAGCTCAAGTTCAACAAAGCATCCAACATATGGATCATGAAACAATGGATCCTCACACTAATATATTCACCATGGGACTGAGACAAAGATATACAAATTGTAAACTCCCTCATGTAGATGAGAAAGTGGTGTTGGAAACTCTCCACGTTAGAGTTGAGATTCTTACCATATTAAAATGGTTTCCTTCCTCAATGTAAACAATTCTTCAATAATATGGCCACTCTCCCACTTGTATCACTTCTCCCAATCCTAACACTTAATTGGCACATTGCACCTACGCATTTCATTCGACAATGCATATGTCTTGCGACTTTATATCCATTGTAGTGGGCCTTCATCCCTCTTCTATTACAAAGCAGACTTCTCAGGGTAGGGGAAATCACAACTCCCTACCCTCCCTCATTTCAATGCAACACGAAAATATTTTCTTGCTCTCTTTCCATTTCACGGCAGTTCTTCAATCAGAAATCTCAATTTCAAGCCCTTCCTTCTAGCTTTGGTTGAAAATTTTCATTTCTATCAACTCCAAAAGCAGGTGATAGAAAGGACAGGTAGAAGGCTTGGTGCCCAAGCTAGAGTTAAAGAGGAAGAAACATTGAGTCAGACACTGGAAGATTCCTCTCGTGGGGTAAAAGGATCACAACAAGGCCATAGTAAGACCCTAAGAGAGAAAGAAGATGCTACTCCATGTAGTATTAACAATCATAGTATGGTGAAACATTGTATATTAAGGTACCATTATCATCCCCTCAAGACTTTGATTGTTGAGGAGAGAGAAAATATTTTAAAAGCATAATCTAGCAAATTTGAAGCTATAATTAGAAAAGTGGAAATCTTGCACAATTTTGTTTAGAGACCTCGTGAGCAAGTTACAGATGTTGATACACTCTTTGATCTCACATCCACACTCCTCACTACTACTAACAAATCACAAAACAATGATGGTGATACTCCAGTTGATTTTATTTGTAGTGATATTCTAAGAAACTATAGTGACCAGGCATATGGAAGTAGGTCTTTGGAAGGAAATGACGATCAAACCCAAATATCATGGAGAAATATTGGGCTTTTAGCTGCTTCTGTTTTCCAGCATGTGGCAGGAATTTGCACTATGCTTGGACTAATGGATAATGAAACCAAGCAAAGGAAAGCTATTGTACAGAGAAAATAGACTAAGCCGAAAGAAAGCACTCAACCTGAAGTAGTGAAAGAGTCCCCGGAAGATGAAAAATCATAAATAGACAAGAATATGGAAAGCATATTTAAAATTTTGCGAAAACAAAAGCAAGCCAGATTAGAGAATTTGATTCTAAATAGAATATCATTTTCCCAGATAGTAGAAAACATCTTTGCGTTATCATTTCTAGTAAAGGATGGTAGAGTTGAAATAAATGTCGATGAAAATGGAAAACATTTTGTTGTCCCCAAAAATGCTCCCAGAGCTACAGAAATGGCATCTGGACAAGCTTCTTACAGCCAATTTGTTTTTTGATTTGATTTTAAAGATTGGAACTTGATGATGGAAGCTGTTGAAAGTGGTGAGGAGTTGATGCCTCACAGAACCAATCCACTTATGATTCCTTGTTCTAAGAAGGCTGCAGAGACTCCTATCAAAAATATTTCAAGAAACAGGGACAGAGTGGTACCTGCAACTCTTGAGGTGTAGGAGGATGAATGTGGAAGTGATGATGGTGGTAGAGGTCTTCAAAGACCAGCACCGAAGAAGCGAAATAAGTGTCTCATATGAATTTTGCTGCTTTTTTGGGTGCTTTTTGTTGAAAACTATCTCTGTTTATATCAGTGCATTGTAATTCATACAGGAAGCTAATCTTTAATTTAAGCAATCTGGTATATAAAAAATGCTATCATGTTCTCATATTTAGTTATAATTAATTTTAATGGCAGTGCAAACCCCCGGTCATGTAGTAAACCCCTTTAGGCATGGCTCCAAGGCCTGGGCAGAAGACTGGCATCATGTAAAAGGGAATCGTTAATGTAAGATGTCAAGTTTGATATGTTAAACCATGATTAGTCTCCTTGTGACAGTATGTTGTAATTTTATGTTTGAAAAGTATTTTGAGATACCACACAAGAACAAAGTTTTCGATTGTGTAGTTGGTTTAATTTGAGAATACATAGAGATGAGAGTAGGGTAATGCCAGGTGAAATAGATGTAAATACAAAGGTTCAAAAAACTAGCTAGCAGCCCTTACCATACCCAAACCATTTTAGTGGCACTACAGTGGTAGAGAGATCCACCCAAAGGCGTATGGAGAATAAGTAGGGATATGCATGCTCTGGATTGATTGATTGCTTGAGTGTAGCTCAAGAAAGTGCAACTAGTAGATGGCAAGAGATTGGGAATATATATCTATTAAGTATGTGTATATGAAATTCATTATGTCCCCTTTTGATTTTCAACGTGGGAGGAATGCAATCGAGAAAGGGAGATCGTATTTGTCTTCTATATCCCACCTATCAGGACACTAGGATAAGTCCCAATAATAAGAGCTCGGTTCACTCATAAGTATATGATTGTAAAAGGCCATCATGAAATTTATTAAGCTAAGTCATCCTTTAGTTGAAGCTTCAAGAAAGATACTCGGTCTCTTTTCAACCCTTCAGTCTTCCTGGAATAGCTACAGAACAACCCTGCTTAACCCACAATGAATGCCTCTTCTTGTTGTGATCTTAAACTTCAAACTTTGGCCCTTCTCCCTACAAGATCACCCAAGAACAACACTCAAAACAACCTCTCTTTCACACATTGTACCTACAGCAAAACATAAGACTTCCACATTGCTTCTAGGGCTTCTTTCTTGCTATCTTATGGATCCTTCTTGCAGTGGTTAGGGCCTCCCTTCAATTGCGTCTAGGGCCTCTCTAAGTGTTGCTTTAGACCTTCCTTGACTGCAGCTATATGCTTATTCTTGATGGTTGATAAGGGCCTCCCTCTTGCTATGAATTAAGGCCTCCTTTGTTGTGGATAAGAGCCTTCGTTTTGTTACGTATCTGGCCTCTCTTGAATGCATCTTTATGCCTCTATTGACTGCATCTTAGGCCTCTCTCTAGACTGTGTCTTAGGCCTCTCTCTTGTTGTGGCTAAGCCTCCTTTTGAATACGGTTAGGGTTGCCTTTTATTGCAGCTAGGGCTTCCTTTTTTACTGTGGTTAGAGCTCCTTCAAGACTATGTCTAGGTCTCCCTTCATGATTGCAGCTAGGGATACTGTGTGACCGCAACTAGGGCTCACACTATTGCAGCCTACTAGCCTTGCACTGCCTGGGGACTCCTCCACTCTAGCACTCTCTACTGCTTCATCCGCATCCGCCTCTACCCACATCTGCCAATCCTACTACTCTCTCTTCAAGGCTCCCGTAGAAAGGTATAATCCAAGAGGTTGGGTACCTCAAGTATCTGCCCCTCATCGCTTGTAGTCCTCCTGACTACAGCTCGATGTCTCCCCACCTCTTCTCTAGATGTACATGAGCACTCCCTGTAGTCCCTGGCATGCCCTGGGACACTACGACATGAGCACAAGTGCATTAACTATGCTAAAAGGTCACTTTCTTGTTAATTTGACCATGAATATCTCTTCTACAAATCAATATTTCTTAGCTTTGTTTACGTTAATGGTTTGATAAGAACATTTCTACAGTCTCTTCACTAAATTTCTTAAAGTTTTTACATTTATGCTTTTTGACAAAAAAGGGCTAGCATTTTACCCTAGCTAAGTAAGGATTCTTTAAATAACCTTCTAGCTTGGTTCCTTTTTGTTCTGTCTAAGCTTGGAAAAGTGTCATGAATTTACATTGAACAATGTAAGAATTTAGTCTTCTCCAGAAACAATCAAGCCAACTCTTTCATTTTGCAAATTACCTACCAGTTCTAGACATATTCTTTGAAATTTCTATGATGAAAGTGTTAGATCTAGGTAAGTGATACAGAATGCACACCTATAGTTCTATTGTTCACCTATTAGACCAATGAAAATTATAGGAAAAATTGGAAGGGTTGGACATGAATGTTCCAACCATATTATTATTGGCCTGCAATACATATATTCATAACACATACCTACAATACTATTGTTCATGTATTTTGCTAGTGCATATTGTAGGCAAACTGCTAATGTTGGACTTTGTTGTCTCAAGTTCACACACCAACGCTAGAGATGCAAGGTATTGTGTGCATCGTTAGATATGTTTGACATTGCAAGCTAACTGTTTAAATAAATGCGTGTATAAAACTTCTATATTAGAAAAATAACCATCAATATTTTTTTCTAGCATTTTGCGCTGAATTCACAATAGTATGCTAAAAAGTGTCATTTCAATCTCTGGAAATTAGGAGATATAAATGTGAGATATATACTCTACATATTTGGGTTATCTCCTTTTCAAATCTGAGTTTTTTTAGGCTACATGTTAATTGTTTGAACTTTGAACTTTGAATAAATTCCTGAATGGACTTCGTAAATACTCAAATGAATGGATTTCATAAGGCAGTGGTACCATAAATTGTGTTATTCCAAAGATTTGACTTCCATATTTTCACAAAATACAATGTCCTCAATAAATACTTATATGTATAGATACTTATGTTTAGGATTATATATGTGTTGGAGTGGTTCCTTTATGTTTTACTATAATCTTGATGCTGACAAGCTTTAACTAACTCTTTTCATCAATTTTTCATAGAATATGCAAAAGATTTCATTGTCAAAATGTGGCAAAAATTACATTTCTCTTGATTTATTTTTTTATTGTTCATGACAATATAATCATGTTGCAGGAATGAGGTATCCTACAGTCTGTTTCAATTTGTGGATATTTTTCTTCCTCCCAAATTTTTACAAGGATGTAGATTTGATTTTCATGTTGATGGTTTTTGCATGTACCTTATCTAGCCCCAAGTGCGGGTAATAGAGCGAATCTTGAGAAGTAGACGTGGAAACAGACTATCAGAGGTTAATGTTACAATACCACTTCCACCTGGTATCAAAAAAAGTTTAATGTTAAGTGACATAAAGAAGAGTTATTTAACAACAGGGTTGAAAGGGAAACCTCATATCTTAGTTCTAAGTCATTTATTTGTGTTTCTTAGCTCTAAGTCATCTGTTTTTGAGCTTTACCAAATCAATTATTTCACTAATCCAATATGCATGGATTGTATTTCTCACTCGATGTTAGTTACTTGACATGGTTGATATAACATTCAATTCTAGGCCACTTTTATTTTAAGTCGGAGATTTTATTGATTAAAAGGATGTTCATATTTTGATTGGTTTACTTAGAGCTTTATTTAAAACAAAAAAATAATAATTCTAAATTCCACGTGGATGTTATTTTTTCAGGGTGAGCTCTTTGCACCTGTAAAGTCAGATGAGTCCTAGAACATAGGTATACAACAAGAACATCTTTGGCTTTTGATGTATATATGTTATTCTTTATATCATTGATGGATGGTTATTGATTATGTAAGATAGAGGATGGGAAAGTCTTACCAATTATCTTGACGAAACAAAATAAAATGGAGTGATGGAATTGTGTTTTAAAGGGTGAGTGAGAAATCATTACTTGAAAGGTAGAACTTGAGAATGGCAAGCTATCTGATCTAGATCTAGAGACACATCAGACCGTGGAAAAAAAAAATCATGGTATCGACGAGTCTTCCCAGAAAATAAGCTCTAGACCACTATCCAAATTTTAGTTATCTGCAATGGAAATAGCGACTCTAGCTTTATTTATATGAATAATGACTTTTGCCATTGTCCTATTCATTTCCTATGAATGATTTTGATTTTCAAACTCCAACTAGTTTGTTGTTAAATTAAGTAAAGCTATGATGACAAACTTATAGTTTTCAAATCTCTTTTCTAAATCTATTTTCTTGAGAAAAATTGTCTTTTTATTTTAAGTACTGTAGATTGCTACTGGGTGACATGTGTTATGATATAATTGCCTAGATAAATAGACAAAAGTGTTGTACAACATAGACTTTTTTAAATCTAAAGAAACAGTATTTCCAAATACAAATTTTATTAATTAAGAACATCTTTTAGACTTCTTTGCTAAGTTATGATTATATTTCGGTAGGGGATTTTGGGTATGCTGATACTGTGTTGTCTCTTTGGTTTTTGTTAGGTAACAATGGTTAATAAGGAATGTGTTCTTGAGCAGCAGGCACACATCTTATTCTACTATCAACAGGAAACTCCATGGTTTTCAGGCATGGCAACAAAAACACAAATGTTAGTGGGATATCCAAAGTTCTTCTTGGATGAATTTAATACTAGTGATGATTTTGATTCATTGTCAGATAAAGAATGTCATGAGTCAAATTAAAATAAACAGAAGCAGCTCAAGAATGAAGGTGAAGCTATTGCTTTATGTCCAAGTCAATTTCTTTTATTTGTTGGTTGTTGTCATGTTTTGAGTGTGGACTTGTGAAATTCCAAATTGCATGTTGTCTTATGTAAAGGGTATATATATATATATTTTTATGATAATTTTATTGTATATATATTATATTTTATATTATTATATATATATTTAATACTATATATATATATATAATATATTTTATATATATAATTTATATTATATCTTATTATATTTATTTATATATTTTTTTCTTTATATATATATGAGAGAGAGAGAGAGAGGAGAGAGACGAGAGAGAGAATTCTTTTTTTACATATGTCATTCATGGTTTCCGGAGATCCGTGTTACATTTGCAAGGAGTTTAGATATCATTTAGATATCTAACCACACAACAACAACCATTGAGATTTTTCTTTCACTCAACCTATAACATATTGCATCTGTCTTCATCAATGTTCTTCTTCCATATGTTATCAACTTATGACATTTCCTTTGCAATATTTGGTGCATTTTCTAGTTATAGGTTATTTATAGATTATAAATGTCTTCAGACTTTCACTTCTAATTGAGTATTCCACTGAACATATTGATTCTCTTATACATAATTATTTTTCCCTCCACCCACTTTTCATAACTTCCATAACAATTAGGTCGGGACCTGCAGCTCCAATGTTGCTTTGCTTGTTTAGTAAAATATTGTCAAGACTTTAATTTATTGAAAGTTGTAGAATTTACAATTTATGAAGTTTCAAGGTCTAATTTTAAAAGTCTAATTCTTTAAAGGGTGCTAGCTCAATGGAAGAGCACCTGCTTTACAAGCAAGAGTTTGGTGGTTCGATTCCATCGTGCCCTGACATGATCCATATGGAATGAGCTTTTGACCATCACCAATGACCTTTGGTGACATTTTTCAACCGTCACCAAAATATGAAATGGTGACGGTTAACAAATGCCACCATATATATGCATCAATAGTGACGAACCTCAAAGGTTTGTAACCATAAATCATTGTTGTTGATATGAAATGGTGATGTTCGATATCCGTCATTATTCGTGACGGACCTTGAATGTCACCATAACATCTATACTTATGGCAATGTGGCTTTTGGTGACGGTCAACGAACGTCACCATAAATATGCACCAATAGTGATGGCCATGAAAGAATCAACACAATAAATCATTGTTGTTCATATGAAATGGTACAGTCATTATCCATCATTATAATCAATAGTTGTGATAGACCTTTAATGTCACCATAACACCTATACTTTTGGTGATGCCACCTTTGGTGACGTTCAGTTTTTTGTTATGGAGACTCTGGTCCGTCACCATTTCTCAAATGAAATGGTGATGGTCACTATCTGTCATTATAAATCATTATTAGTGACAGACTTTGAATGTCACTACAACACCTATACTTTTGGTGATGCCACCTTTGGTGACATTCAGTTTTTGGTGATGGAGGCTATGGTCCGTCACCATTGCTCATATGAAAAGGTGATGGTCACTATCCGTCATTATAAATCATTATTGGTGATAGACTTTGAATGTCACTACAACACCTATACTTTTGGTGACATTCAGTTTTTGATGATGAAGGCTCTTTTGACCATCACCAATGAGCTTATCGTGACATTTTTCGCCCCTCACCAATGTCCTTTTTTCTTGTAGTGTCAAAAGGGAAAACATACTCGAAAATCTTTTCATTTGAGTTTTACGAGTCGAGAAAGGAGATGAAACGTGACTCAGTACCATCATCAAAATTTTGTGACCTGTCGCTGCACAAAAATGTAAATTCATTATCCAATTCCTAAGGAAAAATAGGTCAAAAATACATAAAAACCGTAATATTTCATGAAAAAATGAATAAAATGAGGGAAAAGTAATTATTTTTTTACCATTTACGATTTTATCTTTGTGTGAAGAGCTTTTAGCCCACTTTTTCCCTAATTTTTTTGGAGCAGATTGTGGGAGATCCAGGAGGTCATTCGTTGAGCCGTCAATTTTAGGTAAGAGCTAAGACCTTAAGCTCCATTTTCATACTACTTTTTCCTATTTTTATCCATTTTTTGGATTTCTGAGGGAGGTTTTAGCAAAAAAAAATATCGCCCTCGGTTAACGCAATTTCCAAGCATGGAATCATGTCAATTAGGGGTGGCTAAAACTACCAACTGTGTCGTCGGCACCACTATTTTTAAAACAAGTGTGCTGGTGCCTTGAACAAAGAAGACTTGATGTTTTCTCTTTAATTCGTTTTTTAAATCCAAATTTCTCTGTCAAAAAAATGATCATTGACTTGATTGAATGGTTGTTGCAGGAATAAAAGCGTTGAAAATGTTGGATTGGAAAGAAAGAGAGCATGAGGATATCGTTAACCAAGCCATCACTGATATAATTTCTTGGAAGCTTTGAGGAATTGTGGGCTCCTCAATTTCTTTCTCACACTAGGGATGCGGGCTCAACCTGAGCTACTACGGTACCTGATTAGTCTCTGGGACATAAATCAAGAAATTTTTATCATTGGTGACTAGGAGTTGGAGTTGGAGACTTCAGATATTTCTTTCATCATAGGACTATCCCAGAGAGGGGAACCAGTCAACCTATACAGGTTGAGGCCAATTGGCGCAAGCGTTTCCATGTTAATTGTCGAACATTACCCAAAATCCCTCAAATCCAAGAGTGGCAAGATCGAGATCACGGCCGTTCAGGATCTTATATTGAGAGTGTTACTATTGACCATCAATAGAGTGGCTGGGTCCAAAGTGCCACATGAGACTAACAAATCAAAGTTCCTGTATGCTATCGAGTGCATAGTGCCCACTATTTTTAACTGGTTAGAATCTATGAAATTCAACATGAAGCGTCAGCTATCAAAACCTAAGGCGGGAAACCTAAAGCATTTTTGCTTTGGGTTTGTGCTAGTGACCTCCTTCTTGGAGCGAGTTCCATTGTTCCAATACCAACTAACCGAGGTGGATCCGTTGATGCCACGAGACCCACGGATGGTCTGTTGGAGTGATTTAATGCCCAGGGTTATGGGGCCAACAGATGTCCTACAAGCCCGCCTTCTTCTCATGGCTACAACAGCAGCTGATCGTAGTGGAGGATTGGCCTTACAATGGTATCGACTTCCATGGAGATCTGGATATGTCGCTCCCAGAAGGAGAGGACTTTGAAGATGGAGGTAAAAACAAACAATTTTTTAGTTTTTGATGTTTTTACTGTTTTTTAAATATATGTGTTCATGACACTTTTATTTTATGAATGTAGATGTTAGACCAATATTCCCTGTCGGGATGTCCCCGATCACCAGGCACGTCGCTCGGCAGTTTGATTTCACTCCTTATTAGGAGGGGAGCGAAAACAAAGGAGGAGATTGCACGGAATCTCGACGGTTTGACCCATGGGATCCCAGAGTACGCTTAGATGGGTAATGTTCCACACCAATACCAGAGGCATACAGTAAGGGTGTTAGATCGGATCCGCCGACTACTGACCCATGTAGTTTGACCAGTGACATGCTATCATGAGCATCGTTTTGTTTAGTGCATAGGTCTAGCATAGCATTCCATATTTTTTAGGCTTGTGAGCTACAGATGTATAAGGCCTGTGAGCCACCGATGTATTTTGGACACACATATTTTATATCGGTGTCCAACACACACAGATATATATATATATATTGTATGTATATATGTTGTACTTTCTTTCTGACTATGGTACAAATGATTTGTTCTTGCTTTTCACATGTTTTGCAAATGTCTATCCAACACATAATTAGTTAATGCATCTATCAATGTATTCATATGTCTAGGAATATGATGATATGTAATATAATCAAAAAAATTCTGTAGTAGATGAATATGTAGATAATATTTAAGGATTTCTGATGGAATATTGCCCATTGGGTTGAAGGACGACAAGATGTAAATCTAGGTTGACAACCAATTCTTGAATTTCAAGAGCGATGGCTTCCACCAACAATTCGATAACTGTGATGTACTCAGCAATGTTATTGGTTGTTCAACCTAAACAAATACCTTGAATATCAATCAACTCACCATGGTGGTCATAAATGGCCCATGCTGCAGAGGATAAATTTTGGGTACTATGGCAAGTGCCATCAGCGAAACCAATGTGAGGAGTCACAGACATCTGCAAAGCAGGAAAAAACACATTGAGCATGAAAACTGCTTGAAAACCAACACACCAAATGACACTACACAAAAATGAATGACACACTAATGTACATAAGTGACCATGCAAGAGAACCTAAGTATAGTACTTTGTGAGAGAGCCCATGCTCGGACTCTGGTAATCAATCAACATAGATGAACACCGTAGTTTTACTATTGACATGACAAGTAAGCATCAACTCTACCAAATAATAGAGTATAACTCATATAAGGCTTTTCTCCCATGCCCCCTAGGAAAGGGAGGGTTACGAGTCAGATGACAACCTCATTGCAATAATCGGAAATTGGGAAAAGCTATGGGAGGGAGAAAAATCCTAAATCCATGAAGGGATAAAGGTGCCCTTAGTTGAAAGATCTTGACAAAATCAGAAGAAACTGACATGTCAATAGGCAGCAGAGAAGAGAAATTCTCAAGACACATAGACATGATTGTTGGGCTACGCAGGAATGAGGAATGATGATGAGTATCATTCCAAGGTAGTTCCTCCAGAGACATTAGTTTCATGTTACTCTAGTCTAAAAGAAAAGTCTCAGCTAAGGGATCAGGAGATTCTGAAGCACCAAGCCACGGGGATTGAGAATACGTATCAAGATATGTCCTCGAAAAAGGAAAATTAGAGGATATGGAACTTGAGGCCGAAACAATTTCCACATAATTGATTTAGGCGGGACTAAGTGGCATAACCTCGCCCCTGGTATCAATAAGATCCAGTGAAGGTACGACCCAAGAATCAAATTTGACTGAGATCATGTTGACAGAGGCAACATGAGGAGGTGGGAGTGGAGAAACTCCCATCAAAGAATAATCTTTCAAAGTTCCTTCCCCCACACTCTCATAAGGAGCACCGGTGTGCTTGACATACGAAATCTTGCCATCTGAAGAGGAAGAGGCAAATAAGGACAGTTGGTTGACTTTGATTATCTTCCCTTGATGGGGAAATTGAATCACATGGAACAAGGAGAAGGCTACATCATGCATGGCATGGGTCGAACTCTGTCCGAGTAGAAGATTATAATTAATATTAGCATCAACAATCTCTACCTTAACATGTCCTGTCTTGCCTTCCGAAGTAATGGCAAGTTTGGGTAAGACACTGAATGGTCGTGAATCGTGCTCATTGAAAGCTTCCAAAGTGTTAGGGGATTGGTTCAGAGTAGGAGAACCAATTTCCTTCCAACAAGTGACTCTCATGATGCAGGTAGAGGCACCTTCATCGATGACGGTCCTATGAATGTTTTTCTCATTAATTATTACCTGAATGAGAAAGGAAATCTGATGAAGCAAACGTGGAATGTGGTTCTCTAGATCAAAACATATCATATTAGAATCAATAGGATCAATACCCCCAATAGCCGACAGTAATGACTTATGTTGGGATAGACAGTTTTGAAGTACCTCGAGAGTAGACATAGTTAATGGCACGTAAGCCAAATCCTCAACAATATTATAATGTTGAGTGGCTTGAGCATTGGGATTATACGAGGACTTCCTTAGCACACCTAGAGAAGGTGGATGAATAGTGGAATCAAGGTTAGGTCACTCTATATGGAGAGGACTAGAACTCAGCATGGCAGAAGAAGAAGGGGTGGCCTCTTTCTCTTTCCCAACTGTCGGAGTAGGAGTTTGATAATATTTTGATCTAGTAGCCACATTAATTGGCGTACTCATCATGAACACTTGTGAACCTAAGGAAGCAGTTGATTGAGGCAGATCTACCATTTGAGTCTGTTGAGACACAAACACCTCTTTCAGGACAGTGGGGTCCCTTTGAGCAAGCGACTAACTTCGGATCATTGGGACAATCCTTAGTATAGTGATCCTCCTCACAAATTAGGCATGGATACTTAGGCTTCCGTTGTGAAGTATCACCAAGCAGATGACTTGGGAGGACCCTATTTTAGGGCATTAGTTTTACCCTTTCCTTTGCCTTTCTTCTTACCTTTCAAGGATTTGTCTGCTATGGTAGACTGGACAGTGTGGACCTCTAAGGTTTTACCAAGGCTAGGTGAATTTTGGGAGGGACTATTGGAAGTAGTGTTTGAGACCAACTTCTGTTTGGAAGAAGATTTTTAGGGGCCTGAGACACTGAACCAATTACTCCAGTAGCAGGAGGTGTAGCCTATGATTTTGATGTTGTTGGATCAAATGATGGCCTCGGAGCATCGGGTAATAACTCATACAAAGTGCCAGACTGGGAGTAAAGAAGATCCAGGTATTGGGCACAGGGAATGGCTTGCTCCTCTGTAATGCACCCACCTATATCTATATCATGAGAAATTAGAGCGACAAATGATTTGGTAAACCATTCAGTTAGTAACTCATCAGCAATCTCGAACTTGATCAGGTGATGCCTATGTCTCCATTCATGGATGTGATCAGAGATGCGTGTCGCATTTTTCTTGAGCGATGTGAAAAAATAGGTTCCAGTTCATTGTGAACCGGCAACTGAAAATGCATGAGGAAAGCCATGGCTAAAGATTTGAAGTCATGATAAGTACTTCGAGGGAACTCGATGTACCACTTAGCTGCAGTGCCTGTAAGACTTCGTTGGAAAAGACGGAGACGATATAATCATCAATGTAAGAATTCGAAGAGCACCAGAGCTGATATGTCATCACATGGGCTTGGGGATCTTCTTTCGCTCTTCCAACGAACTTTGGACAATCCCTAGGGATCTTGGATGAAACCGAAGGCTAGTATGGCGAATGAAGAATTGGATCATTCGTAAGCAGATACACATCAAGAAACTCTAGTGTAGCCAAGAACGAAAATTGAGTATTGAAATGCATTGGAGGTCGATAAGTGGGTCTAACTAAAGGAGCCCATCCCTGCTGGTAATTATTTTCACACCATAGTTGAGGGTTTTGTCCATACGACATTTGATTTCGTCCCCATTGTAAGTTACCTTGCCCATAGGGGGGATTTTGACCTTGAAATCCTTGAACCTGTCCAGCCATAGGTTGCTAATAAGGAACATACAGGTTAAAAGGTTGTTGAGCCTGTTGACCTTGGACATATGGATATTGCACCTGTTGTCCCTGGACATATGGGTTTTGAACCTACTGCCCCTAAACAAGAGGATTTTGGACCTGCTACCCTTGGACATAAGGATACTAAACCTATTGCCTTTATACATGAGCATTTTGGGCCTGTTGCTGCAGGACTTGACCCTGACCTTATCCTTGCAAGGGTTGACCCTGTTGATATGTATATGAGGGTTGCTATTGCCCGGGTTGGCCCTGTTGCTGCAAGGGTTTGCCTTACGGCTACAAAGGTTGTCCCTATGGCTACAGAGGTTGGCCTTGCGAAGACATGGGCTGGGAAGTTTTTGAACATACTGCATTTACAGCTACATGGTTTGCTGCAACTGTTGCGAGGGTTTCCCCTGCGGTTGTTGCAGTTGTCCTTGTTAGAGCATCATCTACCCCTCCTGCTGCACTGATGGCCCTTACTACAACAAAGGCTTCCCATGTTGCTGCAAAGGTTTTCCTTGCTGCTACAAGGGTACTTGAATTGTTCCTAGATTGAGACCTTGAAATTTTCCAAACTTTATCTAACCATAGCCACTAGGAAAGGAGGATAGACCAAGTTGAACATACTGTCCAGGTTGCAGGATGTAGAGTGGATTGACCATTCCTTGGGAAACATATGGAACATAAGGAGTTTCATACTGAACTTGAGTCTCATAAGGTTGCTGATACTGGAAATTGCCTGACCCAGACAAATCAACGAGATTTTGGACCTGTTGGTACTAGACATTGCTTGATCCAGCAGGACCAGCAAGGTTTTGAAGAGCACCAGAAGAAGGCTGGTTCATCCGAACCATGCAAGGTTGTGATCTACTCACATTGGTTTTTCCTGACATCATATAAACATTCATATTCTTCCCCCCATGCAGTGGCACAGCTTGTCCACTTACTGGAGGGGTCGAAGAACTAATAGCAACATGACTTGAGACTGTCGGTTGAACCAGACGGGTGACTTGGACGAATGAGACAAGAGGGTTTGGAATGGTAGGTTGCATCGGGGCTGAAGTAATTGCAGAAGTCATCATCTATTGGGAGGTTGGGTTCTGAATGAATGGACCTGTGGTAGGCATAGCACCAGATGCCCAAACAGGGTTATGATAAAGTGATGAGGCACTAGGTGTACTTGAGACCAATTGTGCTAAAGTCACATAATTAGGGGGTAAATTCCTATAAATATTGATAGGAATGCTTCCCGTGTAAGAGAAACCTTTAGGGGTAAACTAATGTTCTTTCGACAGTGTGTGGAGTGGAAACCTCCGAGTGATCCGGAGAGGAGACTAGAGCGTCGCCTTCGGGCTCCATGGGTGGAAACAAGCAACAACAAATGACCAAAGATGTTTGAGGGGATAATTCCAAAGGAATACCTGGATGATCATATGGACTGTACAAACGCTATGGTGATATCTCAACAAGGTCAAACAAAGGATTCAGAAGATATACAACCAATCCAAGCTGACTTTCAATAGTCGACGAACTCCCAAGTGTTTGGACAAGATTGTCTGGGGATTCTGGGCTAATATCAAACAATGACCTAGTATCTGAAGGAGGTAGGGGATAAGATGAAAAAGGTTGAATACTCAGAATAATTCCGAGTTCAACACCTTGGTCCTCAAATTATTGCAGTAATTCAGGAAATGGCTCCTCTGACAATCATTCAGATGGAGGAGAGGAAGAGGAACTGGGTGAACCAGATGGTTCAGCCACAATTCCTTTGTCTCAAGTATCAGGAAAAGAGAGTAAAGTTCAAGGCTTTAAAATTTACTTTAAGGAATACTCACGATTTGGTCTTGAAGAGACTAATAGGATGTTATAAGATCGTGGGCAACAATTTTTAAAGACGCATAAATAAACTGGTGCTCTTTCATATTTTAAGAGTCGAGAAAGAAGCAAAGATGACTCTATCACTTTCGATTGGAAACGATCTTGAAAGGACAAATGCTCGGATGATATTTTAAGTTTAATGAATGAAAATGATCAAATGACTACTTTGGATGATCTAGGTAAAAGGATTACCAGGTAATTGTGAACTGCATAATACCTCCCCGTGAATCGATAAGTATGGGCAGGCAATCTCCTCAAATGTTGTTTTCAGTGTATCACGTTTATAAGGCAATAGACTTGGCTTCCTATGGATAAAGGATTGCAGCCTAGTGGGGTCTCCCTTTATATACTCGATGGTATGGGGAGCGCAAGTCCGTACTAGTGTTGTCTAGTGCTGAAGCTAATGACAACTGCTAGGTTTAAAGACGCTGAAACACATCTCTAGCCTAGACCATCTAGATGTGATTGTTAGGTTTCAAATGTGCCTTAGGTTAATTGAGTTCATTTTAAAGTTTATCTTGAGTTATGTCTCGATTTTCAGGCCTTAGCGATGTGACTCGAAAAGTCCTTTATGCAACTAAATGAGACACGACTCTTTAAATTCAATGAATCATCTACACTAGAGAGGGTAGAAAACAAAATCAAATGCAAACAACCAAGTAACTAAAAGCAAAAATGATATTTTCACTACTTTACTTTTTGGAAATAAACTAATGAAAAAACTCTTTCCAGTTCCTAGTTTCCTAACAACTTCACTCCAAATAGTCCTTTCAAGAGTGAAGAGAATTATTTTTTCTTTTCAAATTCAAATCCAACCCTATTCTTCAATGATGCTAACTAACATAACATATTTATGCAGCAAACTAGAATTATGTGCTTTTCAGGAAATAACAAAACGAATCTTTCATCAAATATTTCAATGAAAAAGTTTTCGAGACAATCAATCCTCAAGCAAATGAAAAGGCACAAAAGAGAATCTCTTTCAAACTAATGAAGCAATGACTCTACCAAAAAACAACACAAGCAATGTAAGCTATGCTGGAAAAGAGATGTTTAAATAAGCAAACAAAACTTTTAAAACTTGTGTGGTGGAAACCAAAGCAGTAAGAAGACTATAAACGAAATGCGATGAGTAAATTCACCAACAGCTTGTCTCATTGAGTTTTCAATCAACTAAATGGACGACAACCTAGATACCCTAGGGCTATAAACCATTCACATACTCAATAAATCAACTAAAAAGAAGGCAAGTCAATAAGAAAATAAACCAAGTCAAAATGCAGCTTTCCAGTCAGGGAGAAAACAATATAAACAAGTTACAAGGCAGAAATCAAGAGAGAAAGACAAACTGGTCAAGATCTGGGGTAAACCCTAATCTTCACCTATAGGCATCGGTGCGACTGCTTAACTGATAACAAGTGCCAAAAGGGGTTTGGCGCAATTGTTCCTGAGTATATGGTGTTTTTCGGTGTGACTGTCAACAAAATAAGTGTGTTGGCCAAGGATACAAGGAAAAAATAAAAAATAAAAATTCAAAGGTTGAGACCAGACTTGCTACTGTAAATTTCAAACCCAAAGTAGTAAACAAGGCAGAGTAGATAGAACTAAAGGGAAATGGTGATATTAAAAAATTTCACACAAAACCATGGAATTACAAACAAACAAAAAGAAGGATTGAGTCCCCAGTGGAGTTGACAATTTGTGGTGCAAGTAAAATTCTAAGTGCGGACACAAACAATTCCTATAGCGCAAGAGAGGACCCACCTCTTAGTACGCTATCTGTTTATGACGACCTTGCTTCCTTGCTTCAACTACCTTTCGTTTCTTCTTGTGAACACCTGAAATAAGTAGACAACAACAAACAACAATCGTGATAATATATAAATTGTATTCAACCTACTTAACAAGTCAAGAAACATTAAGCCATAAACATGTGAAATGACATCTTAAGTAGGAAATCAATTGATAGTTGCATCTTTATTAAATCAAGAAGAGATTACAACTAGTGCCTTGACGTTGTTGTTATCCTCTGACAAATCCGGGTTCCCACACACTTCTACTAGCATTCCATGGATGGCCCCAACAATGATAATATCAAGGCTCTTCCCTTTAGGCTTCATGCCAAACCAACTCACAATTCTCCCTTAAACACAAACTAGAGAGCTACAAAGTATGGATAACTTTTTGATTACTCCAAACAAAACTTAATTAACACTAGCGCACACACACTAACACTAACTTGTGCTTTGGAAAAGTGGAGGTTTATATAGCTTGAATGGATGGGAGATGGTTCCTCTTCTCATGGGAGAAGATATTATCTCTTGAGGTAGTTCCATCCTAATAGGGTAAATAAGCCCAATCTGACCTCCTCAGCTCCATCTAGCCTAACCATTTACCATGCTTCCATTACGAAGCTTCTAGAGATGGAAGCTTCTACTTCATATTTAAAAAACATTCCAAAAGAGGATTATCGTGATTGAGAAAGGGCTCAGTCGATCTAATTTGCGCTAGGGACAGTTGTAAACCCTGCATATTAGTGCGAGGAGGACACAGGTCCTTAGCGATGGTCTTGTAAACTGGGTAAAACAAAATATTTTGGGAAAATTATGTAAACGGAAATTGTTCTGCTCATGAAGAGGGAAATGAAGGGAGGTTCTTCATGATGGGAAAGCATGAAGGCTTCACTGTAGAGATCCTCCAAGATCAAGGAATGGGGAGTACAGGGACAGTGACAAAATGATGTGTAACAATGCTTCATGAGGAAGATGGATGTTCTAACGAACAAGCCAATCTGTTGCTTTACTACACACTTTGCGAATCCCCACATCGGTGGTTGTGTAGCCTACTGGCTGACAACATTTGCTCACTTCAGCACTTCTGTGATCTCATTGAAGACACTTTCTATCATTTTGATCCAGAACATCTTGACCACTAACTGTTACAACAACGGAAGGCTCCACATGAATCACTTATGGATTTTTCGCAGCGCTTCCGTGATTTGTAGTTTCAAGCTTCAAAGTGCCAGATGAAATTTACCCATCTTTGGGATAGTTTCGAGTACTTTCTTAACAAATCAGTCCATCCCAAGAATAAGTATGAGCCCAATCCTTTCTCATCATACTTCAGTGATGGAGTTATGCAATCATGGATAGATGCGGTCACTGTCACAAATGACTCTCCATCGTCCCCTCATCAAACAGCTCCGCCACTGCAGAGTGATGTGGGAGAATAGGCACACACATTTGTTCAGCTGTCACATCCTCCCAAAATCACTTTGCTTAATTTTCACACATATTTGGTTGTGATTCCTTCGAGTTGTCATATGAATTTTGTACCACAACCTCTGTCTTCGTACTTGGATGATACTATCTTGTGTTCTTCCATTCCAAACTCTACACTTGATGTGAACGAGGATCAAGCCATCGATGAAGTTGGTGTTGCAAAACCAACATGTGCCATCATTCATGAAGAGTATGATTGGGAGCTTGAGCATCAACACTCGATGAAGGATGACTCCCTTTTGTCGTAGCCTCCTCCATTCTTTCCTGACATCTTTGATGAACCTACCATCCATGATTTCACATGTGTATATTCATCTACAGATGCACCCATTGTTGATCACTCACAGGACACACTAGATGTCAGTCCATCATCCAACAATAGAGAGGATAAATTATTCATTGAAAATCCACTTGACCTTTCATTTTCCTTTTCCAAAAACACAGAGGATGAATTTGTTCGCTTCTCATCTACCCCTCTGTTTGATTTATCAGATCATGAGGATGTTGGTGAAATCATTGATTTTTTTATCGTAGTTGTCGTGATCCATTTACTCTCGTATTCTATCACGATGATGATTCTATCACAGCTGATTTTCGAAGCCACATGTTTATCATGATCAATCTGACGATGAATTCGAAACACCCTAGACTATCGAGCTACTTCAGCTTGAGTTGATGGTTATGTCAGGCCCTTGCCATCCTAAGGTTGGTTTCACTTTTGATCAGGAAATTGTTCAATCACCCGAGGCTCCTCATCACTTATATGTATGCGTTAAATATCAATCTCACACATAGATCAACTTCCTCCACTCAAACTGCATGATCACATCACTCATGCATTGGAGGAATCTTACATTACAAGCACACATGCACGACGCAAGTTGTCTTTGTTTCTTTCGTTTTCTTGCATGTCATAGTCAAGAGTATGTGTATGGTTCAAAGTTACATGTAGTGTCACACAACATTGTGACAAGTCTATGGACCACATTTCATGTACTCACACACACTTGTGTCCTGTGTATGCTTTTAAACACGAAGTGTGTTTGTCTTCATTGTTATATCTTTCTTGTTTGTTGGTTCGCACAACCGAGTTGCTCGCGGACGAAGCCTTCACCAACATGGGTCAACCAATGCACCGGTGGCTGCATTAGAAATATCACTTCACGTGATCAGGCCCACGCAACTTTAGCTTAGGAGTAGGAGTAGTGTTTGCTTTCAATTTGTTTGCTTTCATGAATCTTTTCTTTCTTTGTTTGCATGTTTGTTTGTCTAGTTACTTGTTTTGTTACTCACTATACTTTCGCATTTACTTCTACTTCTACTTTACTTTGTTCTACTTGTTTGCTTGTTTTTTTCAGAGGTTAGTTTTGCATGAAACCATGCACGACTCTTGAAACAAGCTGGGAAAAGTACAAGATGCCTTGTGCAGCTATCACTACTTGGTTATCTGTCGTCTTACCTATGTATGAAGGACTTATTACTTTTGGTCCATGATACATCAATGGAAAATACATGTTGTTCGAAGTGAACCTTGGTAAAAACACAATGCTTGCACGCTAACTAGTGTCACCTACTCTAGTCGATCGTTTTTGAGTTAACACTTGTTAGGTCAATCAAATAGAGTAAGGTGAGGGGGGAAACCTTAACAGGAATGTCAGAGGTATATAATAAACTAATTCTATGAAGGAACAACCTCTTCTACTCTCAATAAGTCAAGATCCCTCTTCCACCTCTGAAATGAATAAGTGCTATGCACAGTTGTGAAAATGAAAAATCAAAAAACGAAAAATCAAAAATAAAAAAATTTAAAAAAAAAAAAGAATAAGGTGAAAGAAGAGAAAGGATTCCTGCATAGAGAGGTGATGAAAGTAACTCTGTCAGGGTATAGACTAGGCTCGCTGACAGTTAAGCAATGCTTGTGTTCCTGCATGACTCTGTGGGGTACTTTCTAGGTCTACTGGTAGTGGAACAACACTAGAGATGAAACTAAGACTCTGATGACTATACTGCTTCTGCACCAATATACCCCTCAACCCCAATCGAAACAACTGTGTTGCCTTGGCTTGGAATGTCTGTCAACCGATTAAGAGCTTGGCAGATGCTACATGTTACAATCAAGCAAGTGTGAAAAACAAGACAAACTGAGAACTAAACAATACTTTCGGAGGCGTTAGACTTGCTTTTCATGAACAAGATCCATTCAAAGAGTTGGAGTTCTACCAGTGTGTCACCAAGTGTTGTAGCGACTACAACCACCCTCCAAAATTTTTCCTTAGCTTCATTTTGGAGCCTCCCTACCAACCTTCCTCAGCAGCATGTCTTGTCTTGTCAAGTACACAAGCTTCAGTGATTGTCTAGCAGATTGCTAGCCTGTGCATCAGAGCTTGTTGCATCCCCCTCACAGATTGTTTCTTCGGACTTGGTCCAGCTGTAGGCTCAGAAGCTCCCACAAGAAATTGTGAAATTCTGGAGGGGAACTAGTGTTCCCTCTAGAAATTGTGCAATTTGTCTTGCAGCCTGCTGGGCTCCAGAAGTGCGGAAATCTGCCTATCAAGCTTCACTGAGAAAATTGCGCAATTCCTCTTAGTAGGGCAACTTAGCCCAAAAATTGCGCAAACCTTCTGGGAAGCCAACCTACCTCCCTCCCAAAAATGCGCATTTTTTCCTCTTAGTTGAGCAGGTTGTTGCATGTGCCATTGAGTTGATCGGTTCCACCTAGGACAGGGAAAACTTGACTTGCATGCATGGGCTGCTTTCTCCCGGAATAGAAAAAAGCAACATGCAAAAAGCATCCCTACATTTTAGGGAGATATTTTTAGTAGCTGGAGGTTACATTCAAAGATCATTTTAGAATCTTTCCTCCAAGTGTCACTTTTTCCTAGATTTGTGGCATACGCATCATGAGCCTCAAACTTATTTATTTGATGCTTCAGAGCTTACTCATTCACATCAATCTTGGAGCTCTGACATCCCACAGCACATCTAGGAGTCTTTGACACATTCAGCTCAGTTATTCAAGGGTAAGTCGTCTTAACTTGTCTTTTCATCATTTCTGTTGCTTTTTGTGTTTTGGCTTGTGTGTGAGTTTTTTGCTTGATTTCTATGAATGCTTGTTGTCATTTACATGCATACTAGCTTGTACTAGCACCGTTTCGGTTTTCTTTAGCATCTCACTATTGTCGCATGCATGAAATTGTTTTGCATGAACGGTCGTCGACTCGGTAACTCGCTTCACCCACATGCATGTTGTCCATTTTCTAAATATTTCATTCACTTTTTTCATGCACGATAATTCACTCTTTCTTACACTTAGTATCGCCATTCATTCACATTTACATTTGCTTTCAGTTGTCTGTCAGCGGGTCTAGGTAGCCTTAGCCCAAACTCTACACCACCAAGACGACATTGCGCAATCCTGAGAGGGAAGGGTCTGTCTTCCTCTCAGAAAATGTGCATTTATGCCCAATGACTATCTTCCAGTCTTGCATTAAGAAATTCTAAGGGACAGTGACTGTTGGCCCCAAAAATTGTTCAATGCAGTCACTGGGCCTGTAACCATTGCCAGTTGAAATTGTGCATTGCGCAGTTCCACAAGTTAGCAAGCTAGCCTGGATTGTGCATTGCACAAATCTAGTAGCTAGTCAGCCTCCCTAGGTAGCCTAGACTGCCTTTTTCGTAGTTCTGGGAGCCAATCTCGCAGTGTCCCAGGAAAAATTGTGCAATCCTTGCCAGTCAATCCCCAGGTATGTTGTATGTCATTCCTCAGTTTGATTTGGTTTTAGCTCGTAGATTTCTTGCCATGCATGTTTCTATGTCTCTAGATCTAGCAGTTGTTCATCTGCCTCTTAGCAGTTCAGAATCAATGGCCTCCAAGAGAGCAGGATCAGACACTGACAGAAGTGCAAATGGAGCAGTAATTGAACGGGTGTCTACAAGTCTGTTGATCTATGAAGATACCAAGCTGATTGTAGACAAAGACATCAATTTGAAATGGCAAGAGTTAAATGATGCATTTGCAAGCACATTTGGGGAAGACTTCGAAGATCGCCAAGTCTATGTGAACATCCACAAGTCTAGCTTGTACCAGATTGCATGCAAGTATATCGTGATCCCATGCGTGGACATGATAGATTGGATCGTCTCACACATTAATCCTGAGATGATGACATTGATCAATGTCAACGAGACAGAGATTGCTACCTTCAAGGCATAGGATTATGATGAGATGTATCAGATGTCGAAGCTCGTGATCACCATGGAGACACCCTTCAGCTTACCCAGCAGCAATTCCAACTCCAAAGATATCTTGAAGAACTGGGTGAAGAAGCCAACTAAATTAAAGATGACACCCAACCAGGTATACAAGACGAAGATACTACGGAAGGCGTATCAATACTTGGTCATGTTCGCATGGCGTTTGTATAGCCAAGAAAGCACAGAAACCTTCCCACAGAGTTGGGTGATCGCATTGGACCAACTGACCAGAGAAGGCAAAGCATGCAATTGGTTTGACATGTTGGCTCATTCGCTGAAGGAACGGGTATCAAGGGCTCAACAATCGCCCAGAGGTATGCAAGTAGGAATCTACATGTCTGCCTAATTCTTGGATGCAATTTGTGCTCGTCAAGAGTTCTCGGGCTTGAAGTGGGCATGGACACTGGTGGAGACCTCTGTGAACACTTATTGTAATATTTTGTCTGAATGCAAATTCAAAGGAGTTATCACATAGTTGTTTGATCATTTTTTCACCTCGGTTTACAAGATGATATTCGAACAGGATCCACCTTGCCTGTCAAAGGCAGCAATGGAGGCACTGATCAACATAGCTAATCGGTATGCCTCACCATCTGGCAACTTCATACAAATGTACAGCGCGGAGAAGCCTTCACATGTTATACTAAAGTTTGCCTTGGACAAACTCAACATGTAGGAAGGAACATATCACATATCGACAAGGTTATCAGCTAGGATGCACCGGAAGAAGAAGGCACCTGGCCTGTTCTTCCATTATGGATCGGGTTTTATGAGATATGAAATTTCAAGAAGGCAGATGTCGAAGTAGAACGGATGAAAAAATATCCATTCAATGCCTGAAGTTATAATTTGTATGACCTGCATTGTCTTGTGAAAAACCACTGCACAAGAGTACAGTTCAAGTGGATCCATAGGGCATGTCATTGGGAGGAGGAAGACCCATGGAGATATTGTTACAACTCCTCCAAACTCAGTGAATTGGTTGGCCTTGCTATGGAATGGATAGTGAAGCAACGTGAAGCAGCATCTCAGAGAGCACCAGAATTAGCAGCAGCGGAGGTGAACATACCAGTGTGCAACAACAGAAATAGGAAGATTGTCAATAGCATGGAGGAAGAGCAAAGCTATAAGTTTCGAGCAGGCCCAATTGTGCAGAAAGTAGCTCTGACCATAGAGGCAAAGAGGTAAAAGTGTGACAAGAGAAATGCACAAAGGCAGAGAGAGAAACGAAGAATGGTGGAATAGAGAAGGAGTTGCATGAGTTGAAGGAGCAACTCTAAATGGAAGAGGAGTTGCGTAGACAAGAGAAGGAAGTATAGTAGGAACAAGTACACCAGGGGGTGCAACTTGTATAAATAGATGAAATTGCACCCGTATAGGTAGTAGACTTATCAGAATAGATGGCATCAGGCAGACAGGGTGAACCATCGTAGGAGTAGGACTTTACTCAGGAGATAGAGCAAGCACTTGAACAAATGGATATGGATATGGAGCAACAGGAGTTAGAGCAAGACATTGACCTCGTGCCTCACCACCAAGAGGTTGATCCACCCGCTTCACCACATCCAGATGAGGAGCAAGTCCCAAGTGACCAAGGAGACACTGAGATGCTTGGAGATCAGCCAGAAGGAGAGATGCACAACATCTCATTTGATGGGTCTCAACATAGAGTTATGCAATATTGTAGAGTGTCGACTTAGGATGATCATACATCTCCTGCATAGTTTGAAGAATGAGTGATCATGTCTGACGTGTGTAAACATCTAGCAGCATTGGCTGATGTTACCAGAGCATATGTTGAAGCCACTAGCTCGAGTGTTCGCTTCCTGATAGCTGAGAATGAGTGAATGGCTAAGGAGCTATAGACGGCCAAGCAGGGAAGAGAATTGGTTACAACATCCGCCCGAGAAGAATTGAAGAAGGCAATACTAGATGAAGTATAGTCTCTTGACACAGTCATGCGAAATTGTATTCCAAGTTTGGTATCGTGCATAAGTTAGTCGTCCATCTCAACTGGTGGCAGCAGCAATGTGCTAGGAGAGAACTTATCTTGTTGAATGTACATGTTGTTGTTGATTACATGAAAACATGGACGATGAGATACAAGGGAGCCCGACTTCACTTTCCTAAGATGATGAAGCCCATAGCGATCGAGTTGAAGGCACACATCTAGAGTCAAATCCGAAACTATGAAGAGCTCATGCAGCTCATCACTAGTCTACAGGCTTCCCATGCACGTGTATTCAAGAGTATGGATGTTATTGTGCATGCACATGTGATCCCTTCTATTGGGACACTCATCCAGGAAAAGACAAAGGTATAGGTCTAACTAGAGCTTGACTCATACTTTGATGAGTTGATGCACATAGCCACCAACCCAGACTTGTCCATCAGTGCAGACACCATGCACAAGTATGTTGCTGGTTTGGTCATGCTCAAGAAAATGATGTGCATGCTATCAGACGAGTTGGACAGAGGAGCCCGAGCAGTGTAACTAGATGCTATGGAGGCAAGAGTTCATTTCCAGAAAGATATCACCTTAGAATACATGAACACCATCGCGACTACTGAGCTTGGCATCAGTTCGCTACTATGAACCACTGTGAGGATGTCAAAGAGTTGGTCTTCTAACAGTTTTCTAAGTCATAGTGATGTCTTGCATGGCTTTCTCAAGCCATTTTGTCTCACATGGGTACATGTGCATTGTAATGCAATGTCTTGTCAAGTGTAAGTTCAAGTGTCGATAGTTGGATGTAACATTCATTTAGTAGATGAAGAGTCACAGGGGTAGATGAACTGTCACAAAGGGGAATGTCAAGGGCCACCCCACCCTTTGATATAAATAGTCCCTCATAACTCATTGTATAGGATTTTGGTCAGCCAAGCTTCCGATAGGAGTATCTTAGAGAAAGCTTGGACAGTATTGTAACGAGCCTTGGCTTCTCCACTACGTAGAGCTAGTATATCTCTCTAGATGAGCAAGCGGTTGGGTTGTAACATTTCGTTGTCAAAACTAGTGGTTGGGCATGGATGTATTGTATGACTGGAACTTACACTTCTTGATATAACAGATCCAACACATTTCATACATATGTTTTATTATATTTTAGCTATCTTGAGTATTCTAAATGATATATGTATCTGTTTGCTTACACGTGCATGTGTAGCTATTTATGTATATGTATGTATGAATCTTTCTTAAATGTGTTGTTGGTTTGACCATCACTTTGGATTGCTAGCTTACTTGCCTTCCATATTGGGATGCATCTTTGCTTGTGTGTTCCCTTCTTAACTCTGTGCGAAACCGCAGTCAAGGCATTACCATACGACCCACTGCTGGGACTCCTACACCAAACGGTCTGAAGTCTAATTGGGACTTCTTACCAGGGAGATCCCCTGACTTGTTGGCGGGTCCAGCACTGTCAATAGGTTGCTTGGGTGGAGCAAGATGAGTGAGTTGTGGTTGAGGCAGTAAAGTAGGAGGTTGTTTGAGTTGAGGCCTCCACCCTTGTGATGGGTTATTCCACTGAGGATGTGGAGAAGCATATGGCCAAAATGGTTGATTGACAATTTGGGGAGGATATTGAGGTGCATAAGGCCAAGAAGGAGGTGTGGACCATGATGGATGAGTGGAAGAGTACCAAGGTGGGAAGGGTGCATTCTCATTGGGATGGTAATTGTTAGTTTGACAACGAATTATGTAATTTTGGGTAAAATGTAACTAGTCAGTTCTATACCGAAATGTTAGTTATGTCACAGAGGTCGATGGTATAAAACTAGTGAATGCCCGAGAAATGTAATCGTGGAGAATCATTGTTGAATTAATAGATTCCAATCCCTTGCCCTATGGATGTTTCCTTGACACCCTGTTGAGGTTTTACCACGTAAATCATGTGTCTATTTGTGTGTTTGGTTTCCAGTTATGTTGTTTTCTTGGTCAATATATAACTAAATGTGTTTAATTTTTTCCTATTATTTCTCCTATTCCACCAACAAATGGTATCAGAGCCTAAATCAATTAAAAATGCCCAAAAGCTTTCGTGGAGTAGGCGTTGAGATCCGAGGGCCGAGCAGTTGAGCATTTCAACTTGGGCGATTATTGTGCTAGTGGAGTCCTTTTCGTTTGTTCTACATGTTGCAGTCAGCAAACGTGGATCCTTTTCTGCGTGAAGGCTGGCAGAGTTTGTCACATTGCTGCATGGAGAGCAAAATGAGACGTTTACAGTGTTCGATTGTTGTGCTGGTGGAGTCTTTTCCATCTGCTCTGTGTGTTGCAATAAGACCCTTTGCTACATGAAGGCTAGCAGACTCTGCCACATTGTTGCGTGGAGAGCAGAAACTCTACCTGTGGAGTTTTTTTTTACTGGCATGAGGAGTGTAATGGTGGTTGCGTGTCTGCAAAAACAAGGTGTGTAAAGGGCTGTTCTGAACTTGCGTGAGGAGGAGGCCATATGTGTTGAGGAGGAGAAGTCCCTCTGCATGTATTCTTTGAGAGGAGGCCATGAAGACCAGAGACACTGCCCTCTGTATGAAAACCCTGAAATCTCTATGTGTGGCCATCTCTGCGTGAGGAGAGGAGGACTGTGCCTAAGACTTCTACTTTCTACGTGGCGTGAAGGCTCCAGTGTGGTGTTGCATGGTGAGAAGGCTTGAAGTCTACGTGTTGGAGCAAAGAGGACCAATCTAGTGTGTGCTGCCAAGAAGTGTGTCCATTGAAGCTGAATTCTCTACGTGCTGTTGAAGAAACACTATGTCCTGCATGCTGCCAAAACCTGTTTGGGAAAGGTGGATCCGGGTATTTTTTGAACGAAATTGTCTCAGAAAATTTTTTTCCCGAAAGTTGTGAAAATAAAGTTTTTTTTTTTTTTTTTTTTTTTTTTTTAGAAACAAAGGGTGGATGTGGATGTGAGTAAATTGAAGGAAATATTTCATTTAAATTGAAGAAAAATAAAGGGTTTCTTCCATTAAATTGGTGAAAGGAAACACAGGATTTTGAAATAAAAATTTGGTTAATTGGGAAATTATTTATTGAGAAAGACAAACAAATATATATATATATATATATAGAAACAATAGAAACACTAAAACCCTAGGAAGGAGGAAAAATGGCCAAGATGTCGAACGCGAAATTTGAGGTGGAGAAATTCACCGGAAAGAGCAATTTTTCTCTTTGGAAACTGAAGGTTAGGGATCTACTTGTGCAACAAGGGTTGCACAAGGCATTGGTTGGGGCAAAAAAGAAACCTGCAACCATGACTACTTCAGACTGGGAGGACTTGGATTCTCAAGCTCTCAGTACCATCTGGTTATGCCTAGCAGATGAAGTTCTCTTCAATATTGTTGAAGAGACTACAGCTTCAGGATTGTGGGAAAAACTTGAAAAACTCTATATGATAAAGTCATTAACCAACAAAATTTATCTGAAAAGACAGTTATATAGTCTTCGAATGAAAGAAGGTTCAAACGTTGCAGAACATTTGAATGTTTTTAGTACACTTATATGTTAATTAACAGATATGGAAGTTAAAATACAGGAAGAAGATAAAGCCATAACCTTGTTGTGTTCTCTGCCTGAATCATGGGATCACTTCGTAACTTCAATCAGCTTGAGCACTGTTGATTCTTTGAAGTTTGAATCAGTCGTGGGAGCTCTCCTATCTGAATAACTACAAAGGAAATCCAACACTGAAATAGCTGCATCAGAAGCCATGGTAGCTAGAGGATGCTCAAAGGAAAGAGGAGAAAAACCAAGGGGGTCTTCTAGATCGAAATTGAAGGGAAAGAAGTGTAAGGCAAAATGTTGGAACTGCAATAAAATTGGACACTTGAAGAAAGATCGTTGGAAATGAAAGGAATCTGAAAACCAGAAGAAGAAAGTGAATCAGGTATGATAGACGAAGTTTTATCTGCTGAAGACTTATGTATGATGACAAAACTTCACCTGAATGTAATGTCTCTCAGGGTTTAGATAGCTAGTTGTTAGACTCTGGTGCTTCGCATCACATGTGCCCACATAGAAATTGGTTTACTTCATATAAAAATGTAAACAGTAGTTCTGTGTTTATGGGTAACAATGTGTCATGTCAGACTGTTGGGATGGGAGATATCAGGATTAAGATGTATGATAACACAGTTAGAACATTAACTAATGTTATACATGTACCTGATTTGAAGAAAATTTTGATTTCTTTGGGAGTGTTGGATTCATATGGTTATAAGTTTATAGGTCATGATGGCGTCTTGAAAGTATTTAAAGGAGCCCTTGTGATTATGAAGGTAGAAAAAGTCAGAAATCTTTACAGGCTAAAAGGAAGTACTCATATGAGTGAAGCGGCAATTGCATCAGAAAAGGAAGAAGCAAGTACTCGTTTATGGCATCAGTGATTGGGTCATATGAGCGAGAAAGGTCTTCAGAGACTGATGAGACATAAATCTCTTCCCAGTCTGAAATCCTTGAAGTTAGATTTCTGTAAACATTGTGTGTATGGAAAATAGTGTAAACAGAGATTTAAAGTTGGAAATCATAATAGTAAAGATGTTTTAGACTATATTCATTCTGATCTATGGGGACCATCCCATGTTGTGTCATATGGAGGTGCATTGTATTTTTTAACGTTTATTGATTACTCCCGTAAAGTTTGGGTCTATATGCTAAAAAGGAAAGCTGATGTATTAAATGTCTTTAAACAATTTAAAATAATGGTAGAGAAAAGAACATGCAAATCTATTAAATGTTTAAGAACTGACAATGGTGGTGAGTTCACTTCAGTTGAATTTAAACAATACTGTAAGGATGAGGGAATTATTTGACACAAAACTATTGTTTATACTCCTCAGCAAAATGGTGTCGTTGAGCGTATGAATTAGACTCTTATGGAAAGAGCCAGAAGCATGATCAGCAATGCTAACTTGCAAAAGGAGTTGTGGGCAGAAGCAATATCTACTGCTTGTTATTTAGTTAACAGATCACCGTGTTGTGGGAAGAAGCAATATCTACTACTTGTTATTTAGTTAACGGATCACCTTCAGTAGCAATTGATTGTAAAATTACTAAAGAAGTTTGAACAGGTCAGTCTTGTGACTATTCACACTTGAGGATATTTGGATGTGATGCTTATTCTCTTATTCCGAAAAATCAGCGTTCAAAATTAGATCCAAAGTCGAAATGTTATGTCTTTGTTGGGTATAACTCTGCAGTGAAAGGATATAGGTTGTGGGATCCTATATTGCAGAAGATAATCATTAGTAGAGATGTAACATTTGATGAATCCTCTCTTTTAAAATCAAATGTTGAAAGAATTGAACAAGAACAGATATCGCCATATCAACGAGTTCAGTTGGAGGCTATACCTTTCGGTGACAGTCGAAAGGAAGGAGAGACTTCTAGAGAAAAAGGTGTTGAAGACACAAAGGAAGCTGTTGAAGCTTCTGAACCAGTTCACTGACCAGTCGCTCTAAGAATGTCTACAAGGGAAAGGAAATCTCCCAAAAGGTATGAAGATTCTGCTTCATCTTTTGCTTTGATTACTGAAGATGGGGAACCCTCTTGTTAGCAGGAAGCAGTATATGATATAGATAGCGAAAAATGGAAAATGGTTATGGAAGAAGAAATGGATTCCTTAGCCAAGAACAATACATGGGATCTTGTATAGCTTCCTGAAGGGATAAGTGTTGTTGGATGCAAATGGGCCTTCAAAATGAAACGAAAAGTTGATGGAAGTATCGAAAGGTATAAGGCGAGACTGGTAGCAAAAGGGTATTCTCAAGTTGAAGGTATAGACTTTCGTGAGATTTTTTATCCAGTTGTAAAACTTGTTTCTATTCGTACTATGTTGGCACTAACTTCGTTACTCAATCTTGAGTTAGAACAATTAGATGTTAAAACGGCTTTTCTATGTGGTGATTTGAATGAAGAGATATATATGGAACAACTAGAAGGTTTTGTACAAGGTTGTAGCAAAAGATTAGTTTGCAAGCTTAGGAAATCATTGTATGGGTTGAGGCAGTCTCCCAGACAATGGTACAAGAAGTTTGATTCCTTCATGGTGAGTTGGAACTTTATAAGAAGTGAGTATGATCATTGTATATACTTCAAAAGTTTCAATGACATATTTATTATCTTAGCTTTGTATGTTGACGATATGCTTATTGCAAGCAAAATCATCGAAGAGATCAACAGGTTAAAGGCTCAACTCTCTAGGACGTTTGATATGAAGGATCTTGGAGCAGAAAAACATATCTTGGGCACGGAGATACACAGAGACAGGAAAAATGGTAAGCTTTGGTTATCACAGTAGAAGTATGTGGAGAAAGCACTTGAAAAGTTCTCTATGAACAATGTGAAACCTGTTAATGTTCCACTAGCTTCCCATTTTAAGCTTTCTTTGGTTTTGAGTCCTAGAACTGATGAAGAAAAGCAGTATATGTCTCATGTACCATATGCAAATGTTGTAGGAAACTTAATGTATGTGATGGTATCTACAAGACCTAACATTTCACATGCAGTTGGAGTTGTTAGCAGGTTCATGGCAAATCCAGGTAAAGAACATTGGCAAGCAGTGAAATGGGTGCTTCGATATCTAAGAGGCACAAGTGACCATTGCATCGTCTTTAATGGTAGTGAAGGATTAGTTTGTGGATATGTAGATGCTGACTATGCAGGTGATTTGGACAAAGGAAGATCTACTACAGGTTATGTCTTTACTCTTGCAGGTGGAGCAATTAGTTGGATGTCAAAGCTTCAAGAAACAGTTGCGTTGTCCACTACTAAAGCTGAATATATAGCTGCTTCAGATGCCAGATGGCAAATCCAGGTAAAGAACATTGGCAAGCAGTGAAATGGGTGCTTTGATATCTAAGAGGCACAAGTGACCTTTGCATCGTCTTTAATGGTAGTGAAGGATTAGTCTGCGAATATGTCGATGCTAACTATGCATGTGATTTGGACAAAAGAAGGTCTATTACAAGTTATGTCTTTACTCTTGCAGGTGGAGCAATTAGTTGGATGTCAAAGCTTCAAGAAACAATTGCGTTGTCCACTACCAAGCTGAATATATAGCTGCTTCAGATGCCAATAAAGAATCAATCTGGTTAAAGGGTCTGCTCGATGAGATTGGAAGGACGCAGGAGAAAGTGAATGTACTTTGTGATAGTGAAAGTACTATTCACTTGGCTACAAATCATTCTTATCATAGAAAAACCAAGCACATTGATGTAAGGTATCATTTTCTGAGACATGTGATCGATGTTGGAAAATTATCTCTTCAAAAGGTCCATACACAAGAGAATTGTGCAGACATATTCACAAATCCAGTTACAGTAGAGAAGTTGCGATGGTGTTTAGCTTCTCTTGGCTTGCAAAAAAGATGATGAATGGGCATGGGCAAGGGATTAGGAAAATTGTTTTCAAGGTGGAGTTTGTTAGTTTGACAACGAATTATGTAATTTTGGGTAAAATGTAACTATTTAGTTCTATATCGAAATGTTAGTTATTTCACAAAGGTCGATGGTATAAAACTAGTGAATGCCCGAAATGTAATCGTGGAGAATCATTGTTGAATTAATAGATTCAAATCCCTTGCCCCATGGATGTTTCCTTGACACCCTGTCGAGGTTTTACCACGTATATCCTGTGTCTATTTGTGTGTTTGGTTTCTAGTTATGTTGTTTTCTTGGTCAATATATAACTGAATGTGTGTAATTCTTTCCTATTATTTCTCCTATTCCACAAACAGTAATAAGAGTAGGATTCACCTTGCATGCCCTGATGGTATGGTCCTTGAGGCCTCCTTTCATTGATAAAACAGACTTGCTTAGCCCCACCTTTTGCCCCTTGGTATACATATTTTAATCCAGGAAAAGAAGGAAATTTATCTGTGCCATGGTTTTCCTCACAAAATGAGAAGATCTTTATGACATTTAATGGACATTCATTTTTGGGGTACCTTCTAGTGCATTTAGGGAAAAAAATAGTTAAGGCCCTCTCTGCTTCATCTTGTCTCCTCTTAATCTGCATGGTATCTATTTGCAAAGCAAAGGTATGCAACATTTCACTTTTAAATTCCTCCAACATGTTTCCAATTTCATTCTTGATGGATGTTGTGGAGGGAGAGGAACTGACCAAAGCTTAACTAGCCCTACCCTTCTTCCTAGCAGCCCTAGAGTGATTCTTGAACACTTTTTCGATGTATTCGTAGGATAATTGATAAATGTCTCCCCCAGACAGCATATTGAGGGTTTCTAGCATGTCTTCTCTGATCCGCCAGAGAAGAAATGGCTTGAGTGATTTGGGATCAAGGGTGCATCTGGCCCTCTTATAACTGAGCTAGAATATTTCCTCATAGTCCTCTAAGGATTCATCAGGTCCAAGATTCATTATAAAGATTTCTTCTTTGGTTTATTTTGACCTACAGTATTCCTTCTACTTATTTTTGAAGGCTTGTTGCATTTGAGCCCAGGTAGTGATGTTATCCCTAGGAAAACCCATAAACCAACACAAGGTTGCATCCTTAAGGGCAGATGGGAATAACTTCAGCTTCTTGTCATCAGAGTTATAGTCGTAGGTCCTACAGACAACAACAAACTCAAACATAAAAGTATCAGGGTCCTTAGAGGCTAAGTCGTGGAAGTGAGGAAGGGCAATAAGGCTTATATTCTTCATTATAGCTTCTCCATTAGTCTCTCTAATAGGGAGAACCTCCTCATTCTTGCTTTCAGCCATGGTTTGGGTAGGTGAAATGGGTTATTCTTCTTCCCCAGTAAATTATTCAAAAATCTCAATTTGTTCACCTAAGGGGCCTTCTAACTCCCCTGTAGTTAAAGAGGGAAGTTGATAGTCACCAAAGAAGAGTGAAGGTTGATTGTTTGAGGGTTTGGGGGTGTTTAGTAAGAATTTTCCTTGAGTATATCTACTCCTACGAGGCATGAAAGAAAAATTTTCTTCTTTTATGTGATTTTTTCAAAATTGAATGCAAAACAAAAGAAATGCTTAAGTAGAAATAACATCTACCTAGACACCTCCTCGACAACTGCACCAGAAAGTGGTGAGCCCTGGTATTGAACCAAGAGTGTTGCATCTCTCAAGGGATCCTCAACTCTATTTATCAACCCGAGGTTCATACAAACTTCTAGGTGACAGTCCTATATACACAGTAGATGGAATTCTAATCATGCCACCCTCAACTAGGTCATTTGATCATTAGGGCTCCAAAACCATTCTTCTACTGGATTAGGGGGGAATTAACTACAAAAAGTGTAATTCAAAAGCTAGCTCTAATGTAGAAAAAGTAAATGATTTTCAAATATAACATGAAAATGCTACCAACGTGGAAATGTTATTCATGAAAGAACACCAAAATTATGCTACCTGCAGAAAGGAAGCTACACTAATTGAAATCAACCATCTATCTATCAAATTCACTTGTAAACAAGAAATTATTCTACCAACTCATAACTTAAGATTTCATGCATCATCTATAATTCACACTTGCATATAAAGTAATGTTCTACTTTTCCAAATTTGTGATAAAGAGAGTAATGTTATTCTCTCTTGCAGTAAAGAAAAAAGGATGGCTAGAATGGCTTAGGTGCTACCTTTGATCATGGACTCCAATATGGGGGGTCAACCTACTTCTAACCTAAGTCAAACTTGCATTATAGGTCACAACAAGGGAAAAACAAGATGCTACAGGCATGCTACAGGATCCCTATATTGTTATAGGAAGGTTGTCAAGAGGGTTTGGAAGGTAAGAACAATAATATCAAGGGATGGAAAGATGGATGAATGTTGTGGTAGATGGATTGAAAGTACCAACACCCCTAGTCAAGCTCAACACTTCAGGAAGGCCGTTTTTTTTACTAAGAGGGTTTCTCACAGTGACCTAAAAGGTAGATCTCAAAAATATTGGTTGAGATTCATCAAAAGAGAGTAGAGAAGTCTTAGATGGAGATGGTGAAAAGGTTCCTTTCCTGTAGGCCCAACAGTCCTGCAACATCACATGCACATGCTCTTATTATCATTCACAAAATAACATAACTAATGGTCGAAAAGATGAGTTGAATTTATAAATCTAATTTATGCCAAAAACTCTGATATATGTAATGAATCAACTTCTACGCTACAGCAATTAGATGAAAAAAAACATAGCTAATGTAGACCTTTTTCCAATAAATCATCAACATAGTCTTTTTGGGTTGTGATTATAGATTCCTCTAGTTAGGATCCCATGATAGAAATGAGATAGATCCAACAGTCATAGGATTTTTGAGGAATTATATTCTACAAAAATGCAACAACTAAAGAACATTCTAAGCCAAAAAGGAATATCTTTACATAAGAGGGGCCTAAGCTACTGGGGTTGGGCCCAAACCCAAGAGCCTTAGCCCTCTGAAACCAACTCAATGATGGATCAATAAGAAACTTCTCATTATCATTGTAGAAATGTGAAATGCATCACATAATAAGACAAAAATAGCAGTCACAAGTGCTTGAGCTCAATAGCTTCTTAGCTGAAAACCAAGTTTGAATCCCAATGACCTCTTTGGCATGTTTATTTATACAAAAGGGTAGCTACCAAAATATCCCTAGAAAATAGAGATGTTTGTCTCCCAAGACTCAAGAAAAGTGGATCTAGATCTTCCTTGAACTACACTGGCTTGGCTACCAATGACCTCGTCCTACTTGGCTGCCAATGACTACGAGTTGAGGAGAGATAAAGTGGTGATCTTTGTTGATTGAATGAGTTAAGGAGGTGGAAAACCTCCTAGCATCTCTCGATGTTTTCTACTCCGAGCTCCTACATTGAAATTATCTCAAAAGTTCTCCAATTCCTACATTTAAACCATATTAGGCTACATGACATAGCAACACATCTTTCACCCCTCACTAAGCATAATACAACAAAAATTGTAAATAAATGTGAGAAAGAGATAATTTTAAAGTTGGAGGATGGAATTATGACCCTTATGATATACCTATTGATGAGCCTCATCAGTTCTTGCAAAGGTTTGACTAGTTCAAGCCCTAATTCCTTGTATCTCGACCTTGTTGGGGATATGCAAATAAAAATAGAGAAAGTGCATACCAATCTAATACCACTTATCTGAACTTAAAGAGGAATGCAAAAAATTATAGATATAACCATAAATATAGAGATTTAATGGAAATAAAAGTTCATTTCATTAATATCAAATGTTGAAATATGCTTACAAATAGAATGGAAATAAAACTAGCTCGAGCGATGGTAGCTTATCTCTGAGAAGAGATGTGGCATCTACATTCCTATGAACTATGTTACAATGAGGCTCAAGGGCCTATTTATTGTTGAACAACAAGGGAAAACCCTAAACAACCAAAACCCTAATCCTAGGGGATGGAATGCTAAGAGTTTGTGGGCCCCATTGGGGTTAGTTGGGCAGCCAACTTCCTGGGGTCGTAACTTGGTCATATTATCTTTGTTTGGCATACAACACCTTCTTGGAATCTTACTACTATAGAATTTGTGGTAGGCCCTAGTCCATAAATATGGGCCTATTGCGAATCTCAAAAAACGTCGTTTATGGGGTCAAAATTGCTCTGGAAGTTTAGGACCCAAAAAAATGCTAAAAATAGTAAATGCTGCAATAAACAAGGAAACAGATGAAAGTGATTGGAGGTCTAGGTGTAATAGGAAAATGGCCACCAATATCCACCTCGATCATCAAATGACTACTGTTTTGGAGCTTATGGTGGTTATATGTCAGGGTTTGCCACTTGCTCAAAAGATCTTGCGCGTTGGGTATTTCTAACCTTCTATGTACAAAGATTGTATAAATGCAGTCCAGAAATACCATAATTTTCAAATCTATGATCAGAATATGCATGCACATCCAGCTCCTATTCACCCAATCATTGTTATTAGTCCTTTCGCTAAATGGGGAATTGATTTTCTTACATGTAACCCTCACTCGGTCAAGGGGCATGGGTACATTATCCTTGTAGTAGATTATTTTACAAAATGGGTCAAGGCGATGCCTACATACAAGGATGACAGTGAAACAACATCCATTTTCGTGTTCAATCATGTAATTTCTCAATTCGGATTTCCACAAAGCAATTGTCACGAACCATGGTAGCCATTTTCGAAACTATATGATGACCACTATTACCACGAAGCTAGGTCTGCATCATGACAGTTCTACTCCATATTACCAACAGGAAAATGGCTAAGTGGAAGTTGTAAAAAAAATTTAACCACCATGACTAAACGGATTATTGGGACTCATAAACGAGATTGACATCTAATGCTTTATCCATCCTTATGGGCATACTGAGCGACAACAAAAAAATTCAACTAGTTTTACTTCTTTCCAGCTTGTTTATGGCATGGAAGCATTTCTATCAATTGAATGTGAGATACCATCTTTGAAACTGATAACTGAATTATTACTAGCTACTTCTGTTGAATACGAATGCTTCCTGTACTTAGCAAGTCTTGATGACACTTGATGTGATGTTGCATTAGCTAGTGAGGCCCAAAAGATATGAGTTAAAGAACAGTACAAGCAAAATGTCAAATATTGTTCATACATAGAAGGTGATTTAGTCTTGATCTATGATCAAGAGCGTGATAAGTTAGGCACTGGTAAATTCAAGCCTATCTGGCATGGCCCTTATATTGTAAAACATGCACTAGAAAAATGGGCCTATGAACTAGTGGATTATTATGGAATTCCTTTGGGAAAGCCCAAAAATGGTCTTTACCTAAAGAGATATTATGCTTAGATTGTTTGGTGAAACATTTGTATATTACTATACCATAGTTTATGTATGACAATTTTTAGCAGTTTTTGCGATTTTCTATGACTTCTCCTACTCATATTGTGTTACACTTGATTTGCATATGTTGACATTTCCTCAAACTTACATTGGCTTCATTGATGGTGCTAGTCGTAGTACTTGAAATTTGTCTTCCATAGCCTGGGTCATTTATTTGTACATAGACAAGTTAGTTTCTATTCATGGGATATGCCTCAGTCAAACAACAAACAATATTGCATAATATAGCACGGTGATTAAGCTATTATCTGATGCCATTGCATTTGGCATTCATAAGTTGATTGTTAGGTTAGATTCACAACTTGTGGTATTACATTTGAATGGTGCTTATTCAGTTAGAAGTGCTTCCATGTTAAGGATGTTTTTGTGAGTTCATCTCTTGGAAAGAGAATTTGATTATATTGAGTATCAACATATTCTAAGAAATTTAAACACATTAATAGATGCATTAGCTAATTATGTGTTAAATTGGAACTTGTAAAACATTTGTAAAGATAATAATGCAATATTCGTTCACATATTCTATAAGATAGATAGAAATTGAAGTAGTAGCTTTCATTAGATAAAAGTCTGTGAATAGTGTGGCTTTTATAAAAATTCCATCCAAGGACATAAGGCCTCGTGGCATTTATTTTCCAAACATGTCGATACATTATCAAAAATAAAAAATCTAGCCCTCAGATTAGTCACCACACATGATGATGATCATGATAGCAAATAATAGCACGTGCTACTTATTGTAGAAAATGGCTAATAGGACCAATAACGCATGTAGTATGCCTCTAGTAGCGGAGAGGAAAATCATCTATAGCAGCATCTTGGATGTCCAGAGTCAACCTCTCAAGGTTGTGCTCTATTTTTGTCAGTATCTCTGCCACCTCAAGGTTCTATACTATGGGAGTTGTTGGCTTCTCACAACGCTAATCACATCTACGTAATCTAGCTGGTCTCATTAGGGCCACATCTACATGATCATTTCAAATAATTAGCTTTGGATGTCAAAAATAACTAAAAAAATTCAAATTTTTCAAAAATCAACCAAAATATGAATTTTTACCTATAGCACCACACTACATCCTAAGAGGCAGTGGCATGTCTAGATCTCCTGTGTAGTCCATCCCTGTATACAGAAAATCTTCAATCATGATGATTTCATTTTCCAACCACTCAAAGAAGTCATGAGTAAATCTAAATGTTGGTCCTTCGCCACCTCCATGGTGTGTCATAAGTGTAACCCATTTCAACATGCGAGGGTCACAAGGCCCTCCTCTCTCTACAACTACCTATGGATCTAGAAGAGGAATCTACTCCAAAGCAAATGAAATAATGAAGGTACCATACCCAAAGTTTTTTCTTTTTCCCATTCTGACCCTGGTTAGTTTCCCCTTCAGATTGGCAACTACAGGCCCACTCTAGTTAAATATGGTATCCTGAAAGCAATCCACAGTGGTTTGCAACTGAGCCTTTGTGAGAAAATGTAAATCTGCACTACCAAACATCCATGCAACAATGAACTCAATGGCTTTCAAAGGAATTTGTGTTATGGTCTTGATGTCAATCCGGCCATCTTTGAGAGTAGCCCCATTAGTAATGGACTATTAAATAGGTAGCATTGGTTTCACCACCTCACCTATGCCCATACAGTTTGATTTCCACCCCACGGCGTGGAAGTCCACTCAAGAAGTAAATGTCATCAACATCAATGACAAGTCTATGGTCTTCGACTATAAAACATTCTTCCTAAACGTTCTACTTGCCTACCTTCCATTCTAGCAAGTCCAATTGGGCCTTCATGCCCAAAATGATGAAAAACTTGTACAAACCATAATTTGTGAAGACTTGCATGGTTGTTGGATCATTTAGAGCAACTATATCTTGTTCTTCATGCTCATGTTCTCTCCATTCCATGTTTGTAGTTCAAAAGCCTGCATTTAAACATTAAATATCATTAAAATGAATTATGGAGAGATTTACAAAAAATTGGGCGTTTTCTATATTATTTTTCTTTCACTTGGCATTGTGCGCAACCGACTTCAGTAAATAGTGCACATGTGTGCGGTTTATTTCCTAGAAATTGTGCACATAGCATTTAAAAATAATTTGATGTGTGCAGGCCCAATAAGAGTGACTTGTGCACATCAATGGTGAAAATCATTTTGAAAACCCTCCCCCAAAAAACCTAAATCTATGGTGAAAATCTAAATAAATGGCATGAAAATGATAGGCCATTTACCTCGTGGAGACAACTCGCGATTTTGTCGAACGGTTTGCCTGGAACCAGCTTCGGAATTTTCTAGCAAAAAATGACTTCTATCACTCTCAAGAGGATAAAAACTCAAATGATGAATTTTTTTTACTTTTTGGGATTTTTATAAGTTTTTAGGGCCAATTAAATAATATTTTTTGCGTATTGACTTTTTAAAATCCAATTTTATAAATGTTTTCATTTTATTTTTTGAACAAACATAATTATTTTGAATTCAAGTGTGCAAGTTACATGTTAATTACACAAAACAGATCATTTTGGTATTGAGTACATTTTTATCACTTTTTTGAACTCGTTAAAACTTATGAAAAAGCGAAACCATGGAGTTCATTTTGTTCCCTTTTCAGACTCCTTAAAAATGAAAATATTGTTAAGTACTCGATTATTCAGACTCGTAAAAGTAAATAAACAACTATATATTCAATATAAGTTTACCACTTTAACGGACTGAACTAGACTCTTTACGAAAAGGTATGCGTTGACTAATCATGGTCAATAGAGTTCTCTCCTACATTATTTTATCCTTTTTTCGTCTTGAGGGACTAAGCTTATGAAAAAAACATTGTGGAGTTTACTTATGTTTTTCTCCTAACTCTCTAACACTGAAAAACACTGAGCTTTACTATCTCCATGCTCGTTAAAATTTTATAGTAAAGTAACTGAATGATTTTCTTTTTATTTATTTTCAAACTCTTTAAACATGAAAACAACATCAATTTACCCGTTTACTAGACTCGTAAAATCTAAACAATACAGGAATTGTTAAGCAGGATGAGATCAAACCACTTCTTCTTAGGTTTCTGTTGGGTCCTTATAATACTAGTGATTACCCCATTACTATTGTAGTTGTACCCCTTATTAATATTGGTGTGCCCCTATTGTCCCCATATTTTTATTATTGTGCCCCATAGAATCCCTCTATTGTTATTTTTGTGGCTTTATATTATTATTGT
>APFE030364663.1:109807-145695 GCA_000404065.3 Pinus taeda
CCCCATAGAAGTCCACTATTGTTATTATTGTGCCCTTACATTATTATTGTTATGTAGGCTCTGATTATGTTATGACCCCTTAGACTCCTATATATAGAAAGGTGGTCTTTTCATTTCTACCATCCAAGAATTGTTCATTTATGTAACGTAAAGGAGGTTACCACCTCGAAGAGGCTGAATTCTAAGGTGTTCATCTATCTTTTCTATCTTTTCTTGACCTGGTTTCACAACACATATTGACTGCTCCACTAGCAAGGTGTGATGCATACTGAGTATTACACTGGCCAAGTGTGATGCATACTATTTGAGCCTTCTATAGTGGGCAAGGATGGACAAATTTCCGAGACAATTTGCTAGGGGTTGCTCATGGAATCTTCTACAAACTTCTCCTATGACACTTGCCTCTTTGAATTCACCTAGGGATGAGTAAGAGATCCAAGAAATCTCTAAGTGGAACCAGTTGTAACAAGTGGAATGACACTAATCAAAACCCCAGAGATGAATCACACCCTTGCACACATATATAAATTGATCCCTCATCTAAGAGATCCAGAGCCTAGAATATTGTGAATTGTAAGGAAGTGTTGATAGTTTGCAATTGAGGAAAAGAGCATTGTATTGTTGGTTTGATATTTTTATTTCATGAGGTGAAGAGGGATTGATGCTGGGAGGATGATGCTGGATTAGACAATTGGGTTGTAAGACTCCCTTCTATTTAATAAATTTCTTCAAGTTTTCTTCCATATGATAGGCAAATTGTGAATGTTATCATTTGTGTATGCTATTGTATGTTTATTATATATCTGATTCTATAACATTTATGCTATAATAGATCAAAATTCTTTGATGGTTCTTTGTTACTATGTTTCTATAGGTACTCTCTAAGTGGTTTATGTACGACGAGGAGTTGCAAGCTCTGTCAAGGGGGAGAGAGATCAAGCAAGGGATTAAGTAGAAGTTGAAGGTTGGTCCCATCATCTTTATCTTACCTATTTTGCATAGAAGAAATCGTTGAATTGCTTTAAATTTTTGTTTCAAGGGTAGCTACCAAACCTAGAGGGCTAGTCGTTTGAAAAGACATTAGTTTTCCCAAAAACACCAACCAAGTTAAACATGTGACGAGAAGTCACTATGATATGATTTGACTCCCTATCTGTTAGTTAAGGAAGTAGAACTAACAAAACACATCACATAGACTTTCCACATCAGCAATAGAACTCCCAGGAGCCATCCTAACCACTTAGGTAACCAACCCCTCGGTCCCATTGAATCTTTATACCATTAAACCCTTAAACTCTCCCGTGATATTGATAAGCATGCATCCAGGAGGCTATAGACACTCCCACAACATGTGTATGCATGTGTGTGTGGACTTTTCTCCTTAGACCGGTGCCTACGACTCAGGGATTTGTGCCATTTTTTAGACCCAGAGCCCAGGTCACTGCCCAGAACTCAAAGACACTTTTAGAAATGAAAGATAACAACATAATGATCATATAAATGCAATTACTTGAATAAGTACTTGATTCGAAGCCTACTAGCCATGACAAAACTTTCATCAAACATCTCACAATTACGTAATCTACAAGTTTAAACAAAAGATCTTAGCATATGGGTCTCATACTCATCTGACAATCAATAAGAAGCATTGATACCTGAACAAATTAGTTTTAGCTTCATCCATTTGGCAATAAATACATTGCTCATTCATTTACAAGTAAAAATATTATGAAATCCATACATAGTCACTATCATAATACATGTTCATAACCAACATAGTAGCAAGAGAATTACCAAGCAAAAACAACCATATAATCCACATATGAACCAATATAATACTCATGAAATAACAAGTAGGAATAACCTCATATTAATGATGCAAATTTCAACCAAGTTTTTAACTTCCACAAACCACCAAACTGTAAACATGCTTGAGCCAAATATCTCTTCATCTAGTCACCCTCATGCCATATTCCAAGCATGATTGTGGGATCTCATAAAACACATCAATCAAAACCATCCACGGCTTCTAAACGAAAAACCACCTCAACCCATCAACAATTATTCCACTTCACAGTCAAACATCACATCACCATCAGCATATTGGTCTCTACCCAAGCCTTCCAGATCTCCATAGTGTTTGTTCCACCAAGGCTTCCAACACTAGTAACTCAACCCACATTTGTCATCAAGCTTTGAGAACATTTGACCTACCAGGATTCCATGACTAGTAATTCAACCCCATATGGGCTTTCAGATAATTTGTCCAACCAAAGCTTCTAGGAATAGTAACTCAACCTAAGTTGTTACAGGGCTTCAAGGGAGTTTGTCGAACTAGGGTTTTGAAGTGCTAGTAACTCAACGCAAGCTAAAGGAAACATGACAACCAACTAGGAAAAAGGATAATGAACCCACAACACCATGGCTATCCAAGGAATGCAAAGGCTAGGAAAATCCACTGTAAATCCAGGCAATCCTCCATGCCAATGATAGATCATGACCAATAAACCACATGCATATGTCATGCATTCCAAAACTAGTCAGGAAAACGTTGAAGTAACTCAGTACCTGCAAGAAAAACTCATTGTAGTTGTTGATCCCGATGTCATCTTGTGGTTTCCTGCTCTTCCCTTGCCTTCTTACTCAAAAACTCCAAGTATACCACACTCCTCCAAGAGTGCTCAAAGAAACTCTAAGCGTCCAATACTATGAGAGAGAGAGAATAGAGAGAGAGCTCCAAAACTGAATTGACTAAATTTTTTGAACTTATCCTCAGAAGCCTCTTTATTAATGAGGCCTCTAATTTCTTCATTTTCCATTGTTTTCTGTCATTTTCCTTCTCACATGAAACCTGTGACCTTCACCTCTGTTTTCACCTAATTTCCATTATTTTCATAAATAAATGAACCAAAATGTCATTTCACCTTTCCAAATCCTTTTCCATTTCCTTTGCCAATTTCCTTAACCATTAATCAACCACTAGTGATCCCATCACTATGCTTTTGCCAGCATTCATCTTGGAATAAGTGTCCCTTCAATCGTGATTATTATTTTTCCTTTATTAATTTCTATTACATGAAATTTTCACTAGGGTTGTTACAGAACCCTCTCCCTTGGGGGAACACTATCCTTGGTGTTCAACAACACCTACAAATAGCAAGGATGCTATAAGAAAAACATATCGTCCATGGAGCTTTATAACTTAGCTTGTTGCAGTATTTACAATGATCATCTTGTTGAGAAGCAAACAAACATGACAACATAACAAGTATAACATCATAATGACATGACACCCACACTGCTTATTGGAGACTTATAACATAAATCATGTTGGTATTTACATCCATATACATTTGTACATATACTGAACATCAGCAAAAAAATGGACCAAAAACATATACCAAATAAATATATGAAAACATCTTCTCAGCCAATGAATAAGGAAGGATACATAACCCACAAATGATTATCATCTCCAATGTAGCTTCATTAGGCCTAAATTGCTTCCATTGCACTTTAACCTACTCAATCGTATAGTTCCAGAGCACGAGAATATTTCTTTGCAAAATTCACTGTCGTTCTTGTTAGAATTTTCCTTCCAACTCCACCTGCAATATAGACCAATCAATCACATGATCAACATATTTAACATACTCCTTAAGCAATGGCACATGGAAAAAATCATGGAATTTCACTGTCAGAGGCAGTCCAAGTCAATAGGTTACTAGCCCAATCCTCTTAATAATCCTAAAAGGTCCACAAAATAGGGGTGCCAGCTTCACACAGGGGTGCCAGTTCCCCAACTTAGAACTCCACGAATAACATATTCCTATCTGCATAACTCTTCTTCCTATCATGTGTTGGTTTCAAATTATTCTTGATTACCTACATTTCATGTTCCATGTCTTCAAACATGTTCAGTCCAATCAACACCCTGTTAACTGGATCACTCCAACAGATGGGAGTATTACATCTCCACCAATACAATGCCTTAAATGAGCTCATCCTTAGTGACTCCTAGTACCCATTGTTGTTAGAATAATATATCAATTGAAGGTATTCTTCCCACATCCACTGTTGATGCATTAGATACATCCTCAACATGTCCTCCACTATATTGTTTAACCTATCTATTTTTCCATCTATCTATGGATGATAAGTTGTCCTAAAGGCCAACTCTGAGTCCAAGCCTGCAAATAACTCTTTCCAAAAATGGGAAGTGAACTTCGCATCCTTGTATAACAAAATATTCTTCAAAACTCCATTCAATCTAACCACGTCCCTGATGAAGGCTTGTGCTACATTAATCCCTGAGAATGTAGACTTCACTGGAACGAAGTGTGCTACCTTTGTCATCCTGTCCACCACTACCAAGATGGAAGCATGATGTTTCACTTTCTTGAGAAAGCCTGTGATAAATTCCATGGAAATGACCTCCCATTTCCACTATGGAATCATAATCGATTGTAGGAGTCCACCTGAATGCTTACACTCTGTCTGCACCTGCTAACAATCTAAACACCTAGCCAAAAACTATGTTATGTCTCTCTTCAAATTCAGCCCATAATAAAATGTATTGACTGTTGTCAGTGTCTTCTGATAACCTAGGTGACCTAAATATGGTTTTGCATGAAACTCCCTCAAGATCAATTTCTTGAGCTCACTACTATCTGGCACATATATCTTGTCTCTAAACATGATGAATCCATCTGTTGTGAAATGATAGTCCACATCCTGTGCACCTGCATCTATACTTGTACGTGTACCACTACCTATACCTGTACCACTGCTTGTACCAGTACCAATACCTGTACGACAACCTATATATATACTTGTACAACCACCTATACTTGTACTTGTAACACTACGTAAAATCTATTGTAACTTGTGCACAATCTTCATATACTTGACATCCTACTGACCTGCTTGTAAGATCCTATCCTGTAAATTTGTCCTAGAGGAGGTCATAGCTGCTATTTGATTTACCTGTATCCACCTTTTAAGAGCATCTACCACCATGTTCTCTTTTCCTTTGATAAATCTAATCTCAAAGTTGAACTCATTGATTGTGGCCAACCATTGAGCCTACCTGCCATTGATATTTGGTTGATCAAGTATATACCACAAATCACAGTGATCACTCATCAATACAAATATCCTGTCAAGAAGATATTTCCTCCACATATTCAATGCATGTATGATCATTGCCATCTGAACATCATGTGTTGGGTAGTTCTGCTCATTCTCATTGAGTTTCCATGACTCATAACATATGACCTGTCCATCCTGTATAAGGACTCCACCAAGTCCTCTCTTTGCAAGAATCTATACATACTACAAATTTTTTTCTGGATATGTAATCTTTAACACTAGCGCATGTGTCAACAACTTCTTGAGCGACTCAAAAATGGCTGCACACTCGTATGTCCAATAAAAATTCCTACCTTTCCTCTACAATGATGTAATAGGATAATAAATATGCACGAATTTCATGATGAAGCTCTTGTAATAACCTCCTAACCTCATGAATATCTCACCTCATCCACATTCCTGGGAACCTTCCACTCCGTGATAGCTCCTACCTTTTCTGGGTCCACTGTTATGCCATCCTTGGAAACCACATGTCCCAAGTAGTGTACCTTAGTTTTAAAGAAACTACACTTGTTGATATTAGCATACAACTGATGCTCTCTCAATAACCTCAACACTGCTGCTAAATTCTCAGAGTGTTCTTCTTCATTTCTTGAATATAAAAATATATCATTAATGAAGCACATAAAGGTATTTGGAGCATATGTTAAACCAATGGAACTAAAACAAAATAATAATTCCCATACCTGGTCTACAAACTTGTCTTCTAGATGTCCTCTTCTTTAATGTGTTGTTGTAGTGAAAACACAACACCTCCATTTAATTCTATCATAATCGACATGGGGATACCTTTTCACATTGTTTCTATACTTTGGAATAGACACTCTAGCATAACCTTCTTTCCTTCCCTTATTACTTGCCTGGAACTTCCCTTCTAGCGTGCGTTAGCAGTGACTGGCTTAAGAGAGAAGCTATGCCTTTCAACCCCCTACTGACTCGAATAGCTTGTGTGATTACTTCATTTCAAGTCTAATTTTCTTTTTTAATTACATTTGTTTTATTTTTATAGTTTACGTAAGTCGGATTACGTTTGTTTGTTAATTAAATTTATAAATAAGTTTTTCTAAATATCTTAGATAAATTAATAAAACATAGTCCCCGAGACCAAGATCTTCACTACTAGTGGCTATATTATTATATTCTCCAAATAAGTGGCTTTAGCTAATATTATAAATCAGATGTGTATTTTGATAAAGTAGTTGTAGTTTATTGGAGACTTACATATCATGTAACCCTTCTTTGCTCCCTCTTATCAGAGAAATAACATATCAGAGTTTTGTTTTGTGTCACTACTTAAACGTTGTAATATCTTAAATCCTCCAATCTCCAATATGCAATATCATATTTCCTTGAAATCGTTGATATCCCTAAAGGTCTCCACTCTGATATGTGATAACCATTCATCTCCAATCTTCGATCTGCAACATACTATTCACTCTGATATTCAGACCTGATATGCGTATTAACAATGATTTAATCAAAATTTCACATCTACTTGAATATTGGAACTTTTGAATGAATTCTCTGGTATTATGGACCCAATACAGTTATTACAATGCGATTTATTATCATTTCACATCTGCTCCATATTGGAGCTACCCATATAGCAAATATTTTGTGTTGTCTCATTTAAAAGTTTCAATAACCTAAATCGCGGATAACAGTTGGCTCTTGCCACTTGTCACTTCTATATAAGCTCGTTGTTATAATAATTGGAAAGTTTGTTTTCATTCATTTTGTGGGAATTTTGTTTTATCTATATTTAAATTTAGATTTCAGTTGAGTTTCATAATATGACGAATAAGATCTGTTTGACTGAAACAAGGATGAACCCAGGATCGATAAGGTTGAAGTGAGCGTTCAATCTGGGATTGCCAAAGACTTCCTTCCATGTAACACAACGCAGTTCTATATTGAGAATATTTTTGTAACAAATACTGAAAGCTTCAACACCATGAGCGACAAATCAATCCTTGGGCTAAAGAACAACACTATGTTGCAATGATTCCCCAAATTCGGCATGTATCCAACAGAAGCAAAAGCCTCCAGATTCGTAAACTTTCCATTTTTCGAGAGAATCAAGGGAAACTTTTAGCCCTGTAAATCTGTATCAATACCCATGTATTCAATCTTGAAATGGGAGGTCATAAACACACACAGGGGGCTCCATAATAATTTGATTTGTTCCTTCACACTGTTGTACTGTGCAAAGAGTTTTATTACAGAGAATGTAGAGAAGTTGTTGCTATTTTATAAAGAGACTTTACACTATTGTAAGCACTTTCATTTAGCGTTAGAGCTACTCTTGGAACTGCGGTAATAAATTTTGACATGGTTTTAATTAATTATCACCCTTTTGTACTTTTACCAGAATGTGGTATTATTGTATCATTGATAAAGTTTCATTATTGCTTCTCATCTTTATTCTGAACAATATTGTGTTTCTTTGAAATTATGCAATATTGTTGTGTCATTGACGCTCTATTGTTGAAACTTTGTTAGAGACATCTTTGCAAGGTAGAATGAGATTGGGATCAATCTTAATTCATTGAAGTATTCCTATGGTGATTGATAACTATTTATCATTCATTTACAGGCTTATTTTTCTTTCATTTGTATTAGTTAATGTGAGCTATTTCTTTTAATTAATACAAGATCTTATGAGGAATTATATGAGTTATTTTGTCCTTTTTAATTAGCTTGCTCTTGGATTGGGAAAGGGATATGCTATTTCAATTTGAGATACATTTTTTTCTATTTTAGATTAGCCTTGCATTTAGTTTAACTTTACATTTCTAGAAGTCCTCTTGTTAAAGAGGCAAAGCATTAGACGTGGATTGGTTAAACCCCAAATCAACTTAAGATATTACTTTCTTTCCAAGCTAGCAAGAAGAGAGTCATCTTGATTGCTTTTGCTCTGTTGGTGAGAGAGTAGAGAAATTTTAAGCTAGCTGAGATATAGACAAAGGGTAACTAGACCTAATAGAACCAATTGGAACTACTATTCAATGAATATAGATCTAAGTTACAAATCTTGACCGGTTGGTCTACCCTAATGTTGACGGTGGACATTTGCGTCAATCAACATTTTTAGCGCTAGAAGGAGGCCTTGAAGACTTGTTGCCTTTTGGATTTTTTGTATTTTAAATTTTTATTTTAATAACAATGGCTCCTCTCAAACTTCCAATTTGGAGTTTTATCTCTAGACGTGCATGTGCTAATCCTCCACTAGAAATAGTAATACATTTGTCAAAGGTAAGATTTAATGGTAAGAGGAATGCTTCTACATTTGATCGCGCCTTACAATTTATTCAAGCTTTTTCAAATTCTACTTTTCATGATATTGATGAAGGTATTCTATGCATCATTTTTACTCCTACATTCTCAGGAAAATCCAGAAGTTGGTATGAATCTCTTCCAATTGCCTCTATTCATATTTGGGATCAATTGATCACAATGCTTCTTTTATCAATTTGACGAATATGATTATGAACAAGTATGTGATGAATTTTAATATCTACGAAGGTTTGAAAATGAATCTCTCTTATATTTTATTGTTATATTTCAATTAATTTGCTTGAGATTCAAATCTGAAGATAAACCTTCAGCAAATGAATTGATAGATTGGTTTGAATATATGTGTTCTCTCCCTCCCATTTCAAATCCATATGCAACGATCTCAAGTTTTGATAAATCTCCTTTGGATTGTAGTAATATTATAAAAAAGTTTGATATAGAGGTGCATATTAATCATGATGAAGTGGCCTCAGTCGTGTATGAGGAATTCCTAAATTTAGTACACACCTCTTACAGTGTTGATGATAATCATGCTAATGAACCATTATCGTAAAGCTTGCAAAAATTTCATAAACAACTACAAGAGGAAATCGGTAATAAACTTGAAGGACCATCTACCGCAAAATATGAAAATCACTATGAATTAAATTTAAAAAATTAGATTATAAATCAACAAGTACAAGTAGAAATTGAAATTCCCAATAATATGCAACCTGCTGGAAAAATTTCTGAATTTGATCATGTTGATCAAATACAAAATTCAGGGCAACCGGGGAACATTGTTCAAGAAAGAACAAATAGCCAAATAAATAATCTTGAATCTAAAATTTTCAATGAAGAAAATGAACAAGATTTCACAAATAGAGATATTTTTAATTTCATTACTTCTGATTCTCAATTTCACCTTTATTCTTATATTTTTACTGATAGCAATCTATCCCCTCTTTTCTCTAATGTTATTCTATAAAATAACGAGGTTGATATAAATGGACTTCCAATTAGTTTTTATCAAGTTAAAGGATCATGCATTGATCATTCTTTTGGCATTAATGAACATGCACTTCATATTCCTTCTTGTTTTGATACATCAGATGAGACAGAAGGAAATTCTAGAAAATATTGTGAAGTCATTTATGATAATAACCCTGACATTGTGGTTGTTGACTTATCTTCTTCTCAAGTGAATCTACATGATCAAATTCAAATCACAAGTGGAAATGAATAACGCTCTAGCTTAGAGAGTTCTCTAACTAGTTCTCATTTTCAAACAATTATTCATACTGATTATTTCAGCATTCAAGAATCCATTACGATCTATGATATTTGTGATGATCAAATTATTCCATTCATAATCATGACCCTCTCTCTATTTCAGAAGTTGGTATCAAAAATCATTATAATTCCATTATTTTGTCCAATCCTTGTGAAGAGGAAATTACTTCAAGTCAATCACAGTTGTGTTGTAACATTAGTTGTAGCAATAGTGTAAATTATGATGTGATTTCATTGTTTTTCCTTCACTTATTTTGTTTGATTTCAAATTTGTTTTCTATTTTCATTTTTTAGTTTTTTTGATATCTTATGATGGCATATTGAGCAGATCAATATTGAAGACTCAATTGATGCATTCGCTGAATTGGAAGATGAAGTTTCAAATAACAATCATGAACCTCAAGAGTTATTACTTTTCCAATTCAATTTGATGTTGATTTATTATCACTTGATACTTTCCTCTCCAAAATAGTGCTAACAAGAGAATGCATCTTTACAATATGACCAACAATCTAATTCTATTAACAATCTTGCATTGAATCTATTAGATTTCCATCCATATTTCATTGATACATTTGAGATACATTTGGAAAGTTTTCCCTCATATAATATTATTAATAATTTAACATATGTTCATAACACTGATAATTTTTTTCAGGCCATCATATCTAAAGATCCATTTCCACAATCTGGCCTATTATACTCTCCTTTAAACACCTTCTAATTATTAAGGGAAATCCATCCATATTTATATTATCCAATTGATATTCAACTGGAAAGGAAATTTCAAGAAAAGGTGAATGTAAATAAGTTGTCATAAAAACATTAACAATAGATGTACATTATGTTTTTAGTTTTATTTATTTTGCTTTAATTATATTTATTCTTTTATTACAAATTTTTTATGTATATATTCATGCAGAAAATAAAATGCTTGAATGTCTTCATTAGAAGTAAGATTTCACTTAGTCTTAGTCTACTTTTTAGATTAGGATTAGGTGTAGGTTAGAAGTAGTTTAAATTAAATAAGAATATGATTTTGAACTTTGATTAACACATGGGAGGAAATGAAGATTCATCGGGTAAAATTACAATCGAATTCTTCCAGGTACACATTTATGTGTTCATCTTCATCTAGTATGAATTTGGTTTTCAGTTTTTCTTTTCTTTTTTAATCATTTTTCGTTTATTATATTTTGTTTTTCTTCTTTCAATTTCCCATGGATTTTATTTGTAGATTCATCTTTGTTCACAAAAAATATTTTGGAAGAACAACCATCATATGATATTAGGGAGTTTTGTCTTTTCTAATTTTGCATACATTTTTAAATCGATTGTCAATCTTATTCTTAAAACTTAATATTTAAAGACACACAAACTATTTTTAAGCAAGATTTGAAAAAGTAAGAAAACCCCTCTCAATGCATACAACAATAACTGTAAATCAATAACTATGCTTTGAAAGAAAAGAGTTTTATTTCATCCTACTAAATAAAATCAACATAATCTCATTTTTTTTTATGTTAATTCTGTATATTATCTTGTAAGATGTATCTCAAGATTCATTATCTTGATTGTCTTCTTTCTAATTTGTTAAGCATTCTAGGCTTAGCTTGATTGTCTTTTCATTTCATTCCATAATAAAATGGAGTAAGGTTTTCACTTTCATCTTGGCATAATCATTGGGCGAGTCATTTTTATAGTCTAATTTATATTAACCAAACCTAATCTCTAAGGATCACTTCAATGAAGATGATATAGTTTATGTTCATTTTTAACTTTCTTAACTAGTACAGTCCCTATTTTTTGTTATTTGAGCTTAAATATTTCCATTATTTGTTAATGAAATTTCTTTAAGCCCTATCTTTAAAAGAAAGTAAAACACATTTAGCAACAGTTACTTAAGTTCATGAGTTCTTTTGGCAAACAAGTTTAGTCAACTGAATAGTAGAAAGCTTAAAGATTTTTACACCATCCCTTGCTCTTAAGGAGAAGTATGCCACCCCATCTATTAAGTAATCTCTATGAGATTCACTATAACCATAATTAAACATAAAAAACAAAAATGGTCAATTCAAGGATAGGAGGTCTCATGAAGAGCCAACCTACCATGATCATAAGTTCTAACATTGTGACATTACCATTGTTGTTCACCAAGAAAAGGTAATGGATTTCGTTCACAAGGTTGAAGGACATGAGGTCTCATCATAAGTCGACTTGTTCAACATGTTAGAGATCGGGAGTGGCATTTTTGTTAGATGGTTAGCATGCCAGGATAATGATCTTCAGTTGGTATTCAAATAAGGTTAAGATGATATTTTTTGCAACTATGCATTTATTCCTAATAGATGGGACATTGTCACCTAAAAGAGTTAAAAAGAATCCTTATTGATGCTATAGTTGCCTGCTAGCAGTAGTGGCCATGATTACTGTATGGAAGTTAAATTAATACTATGTTTTCTTGATTAGCCTATTTACTCAAAAACTGATGTCCAACTAAGTTGAATCTTGTACATATAAATTTACTAAACCATTAAATTCATGGGGTAATTTTTTACAAGTTCATGAACGATAATGGTATATCTATTTATGCAACAACATATAATAGGGAAAAAATTGTTAGGATATCTTAATTTGAAAATTTAAAATTATCTAATAATAACTCCTTCATTTTTAAACTAAGTTCCATATCTTTACGACAAAGATAATTGCTTCTCCCCAGTGTGTCTCCATTGTTGTAGTGAAAACACAATGACCCCATTTTATTCTATCATAATAGGCATGGAGACAATTTTTTGCATTGTTTTTAGACTTTGAGTATGATTACTTAATTTGAAGTCTAATTTAAATTTTTATTTACATTTGTTAATACGCGTATCTTAAATCCCCCAATCTCCAATTGGTGTTATCATATTTTCCTCTGAACGCCAATATCCCTAAAGGCCTCCATTCTAATATGTGATAACCATTCACTTCTGATCTTCGACCTTCGACATAATATTCGCTTTGATATCTATACTCGATATGCATATTAATAATGGTTTAATCGGAGTTTCACAGCTGCTTGAATATTGGAACTTTTGAATGAAAACTTTGGTATTATGGACCCGATATAGTTATTAAAACGCATTTAATTATGATTTTGCGTCCACTTCATATCAGAACTACCCATATCACAAATATTTTGTGTTGTCTCATTTAAAAGTTGTGATGAGAAAAATCATTGATACCACTTTGCTCTTGTCACTTGTCAATTTTATATAGATTCACTCTTATAATAATTGAAACTTTTGTTTTCATTGGTTTGCGGGAAGTTTGTTGTGTTTAGATTTAAATTTCATTTTTGGCTGAGTTTAATAATAGAACTAATAAGATCTATTTGACTGAAACAAGGATGAACATAGGATCGATAAGGATGAGGTAATAGTTGAATCTGGGATTGCCAAAGACTTCCTGCAACGTGACACAACACAATTCTATACTGGGAATATTGTTATAAAAAATACTAAAAGGGCCAACACTGCAAGAAGAAAATCAATCCTTTGGATAAAGAAAAACACTTCATTGCAACAATTTCTCAAATTTTGTTTTATCCAACAGAAGAAAAAACCTCTAGGTTCATTAATTTTCCATTTCTCGAGAGAATCAGGCGAAACTATTAGCTCTATAAATCTATATAAACTCCCTTGTATTTAATCTTCTAGTGGGAAGTCGCAATCACACACAGGGGGCTCTCTAATAATTTTATTTGTGCTTTCTCACTATTGTAGAGCATAGAAAATGTTATTATAGAGAATGTAGATAAGTTGTGTCTCTTCTATAAAGGGACTTTACACTATTGTAAGCACTTTCATTTAGAGTTAGAGCTACTCTTAGAACTACGGAAATAAATTTTTACATGGTTTTAATTAACTCTCGTTCTTGTGTACTTTTATCAGAACGTAGGATTATTGTCTCATTGTTAAAGTTTCATTATATTTATTCTAAACAATATTGTGTAATTTTTATAATATGCACTATTTTTGTGTCATTATCACTCTAATGTTGAAAGTTTTTTATAAGCTATCTTTGTAGGGTAGAATGAGATTGAGATCAATCTTAATTAATTGAAGTATTCCTATGTTTACTGATAAATATTTATCATTCATTTATAGGATTATTTTTCTTTCATTTGTATCATTTAATGCAAACTATTTCCTTTAATTAATAAAAAATCTTATGATGAATTATATCGGTTCTTTCCTCATGTTTTAATTTTCTTGCTCTCAGATTGGGAAAGGGCTATCCCATTTTAATTCGAGAAAGGTTTTGTCTATTTTAGATTATTCTTGCATTTAGTTTAACTTTACATTTCTAGAAGTGCTCTTCTTAAAGAGGAAAATCATTATAATTGGTTGGCTAAACCCCAACCCAACTTAAGGGATTACTTTCTTGCCAAGCTAGAAGCAAGCGAGCCATCTTGATTGTTCTTTCTCTATTGGTGAGAGAATAGAGAAATTTTAAGCCAATAGACATATAGAGAAAGGGTAACTAGACCCAATAGAACAAGTTGGAACTACTATTAAATGGATATAGATTTGAGTCATAGATACTTATGGGGTGGTCTCCCCTAATGTTGAAGATGAGCATTTTTACCAATCAAAATGCGTACTTGATGACATTTTCATCTCAAATCAACCTTTGAGAACATTACCACTCCCTTCAACTGATTGAGGAAGTCATCAATTAGATACATGTTCTTGATGGTCACTTTCTTTAACTACATGTAGTCAATGCATAGCCTGATAGTACCATCATTTTTCTTCCCTTTAGCTTCAACTCTACCTAATGAACCCCTTTTCAAGCATTTCCTTCAACTTTAGCTTCAACTCTACCAACTCTGGAGCGCTCATATTATAAGTTTCATTTGATACTGGAGTTGCCCCTGACACCAACTCAATAGAAACATCTACTCCCCTATGAGGTGGAAACTGTGAAATATCTATAGGAAATATATCTTGAAACTATTTCTGAACTAGGTACCTGGTCAAAACATCTGCATCCTCAATTTCCTTACATTTGTCACTACAAATGTGCATTGCAAATAAAATACACCCTTTCTTATGACTACACTTGGCCTGCATAAGTTTCACCATTCTAATCGATGTTTCTTTCTTCTTAGCCTGCAAGACTCTTTGCTCTCCTTTGTCATCCAAGCACTCAATGGATTTTTCATAAAAATCCACCTTGGTTCTATGAATGTACAACCAATTCATTCCCAACAACATATTGGATGATCTCAATTGTAATACATTCAAATGTGTTTAGGTATCCATACCATTTAAATCAAATGCACAAGCTCTTATCCAATGATGAACTCGCTTCTTTGTACTTGTAGCCCACTACATTAACCAAGATTCTGCATGCACTTATTTATTCAAAAAACACTTATCTGCCAGGTTAGGATTAATGTAACTATAATTAAAACTAGGGTCAATCAAAATAGAAACAAGTTTATCACAAGGCTTACTATCCATCTTGATAATAGATGCCTAATGATCTGCGTGTCTGTTATCCAACACTTCATAGATCCTAGGAATACTCTACCCAACATCTCCCATTGTTTGTGCCTCTTAAGCACTGTATGTTTGTGGTCTACCACTCGGATGTTCTGGACAATCTCTCCTATGATGCTCTCTTCCACAGATCCAACACTCCAAAGGCTTGGCAACTTCATCCTTATTATGCTCCTCAGGTCGAATTCCTTGTCCTTTGTGAGATGAATTGAACTTCTTAGATGATGTTGCATTCTCTTTATTACCTATACCTTAAGGTCAAGCTACCTTCTTGTCTGATTTTCCTTTGTTCCTTGCATTATCTTTCAAGTCCAGCTTAGTCTTAGATCTACATTTCAATTTCTCATAACAATGTTTTAGCTTTCGAATGGCCTCCTCCAATAATCTAGGCTCATCGAACTCAATCCTATTATTAAATGCAATAAGTAATCCACTAATGAATCTCTTAATATTTTCCTTATCGTCCTTAAGGTAAGGCACATACCTTAGTAGCTTCAAGAACCTACTAGTGTACTCCTAATCCATCATTGCTCCCATCTTTAGCTCACATAATTCTTTTGCCCTGTCCACAAAGTATCTCTCTGATAGGTACTTCTTCTTGGAAAGTCACTCAAACTCACTCCAAGTCAATTCCTCCTCATGAATACCTCTGATTTGTTCACATATTCTCACCAAATCTCTGTTGTGCCTTTAAGACTGAATGTAGCTATTCTCGCTTTCATGTTATCTAAATAATCATTCAAACTGAAGAAATTCCTCATCCCAAGCCACCATTCCTCTGCATCATGTGATTTCTTCATCTCTCTAACAAAAGTAGGTGGATTCTATTTCTTAAATTCATCTGGAAATTATCCCCTATGACTCCTCCTATAAGGAAGATAACAATGTCAATCATGATGGCTGTTAGAACTAGAGCTAGAATAGTACCTTTGTCCAACACCTCTCCTATCCACAGTGTCCAAGAACCTGCCATCACTTATCAGGTCATCTATATATGACATGTGACCACCATGATACCTATTTCCATATGCCCCATTAGTTCTATCCTCCTCTTCATGGCTGATCGAAAATGGTTCCTATCACTACAATTCTGACAAACTCCAAATTATCACTGCATTTACCTCTAGGCCTGTATGATTATGTAATTGTTCATGTTACAACTCATTTCTACCTTTAATCTTCTTAATCTGTCTTCCAAATCAGAAGAGTGTCCAACACCATGCTTCTCATCTGATCCATAGGAAGAGTCTCAAGAACTATTGTCTACGATCTTGCTAGTCATATTTGATATTGTTTCTGCAAGTTATAGCATATAAGCTAAACCAAATGACAATAAAACAACGTACCTTAGCATAATTTGGGGACGATACCTCATCTATAGGATCAAGAAATCAATGTAATACATATATAACATAATCATGACAACATATAGAAATATACCACATAAGAATATAACCATATAACCATCATTCTAGCTAGATTCCAGTCATCAACGCATGACCATATCAACTACACATACCATCACCTTGTGGATGAAAAAAACCACCACATCATTGCACACTTGACCACATGTGAGTACTAACATGCATAAGCAATGCATAATCAACCACACATTCATGGAGACACACTCCACAACAACACCATCAACTACCCATGGTGGCCTCATTACAACCATAACCCATAACATAAAAATGCAACAAGCACATGGTCTTACAACACAAGAAACACATATGAAACCGACATGAATGCATGACCAACACATAACGCATTGAGTCCAAGGGGTGAGCCATTCTCTGATACCACTCTTTATTAGCCTCCTCCAACATCTACCTAGGTAACCATCCACCATGGTAAACATTTGGCGAGACATTACTATGATATGATTCGACTCCCTATGTGTCAATTAAGGAAGTGGAACTGGCGGAATACATTACAAAGACCATCCACATTAGTACCACAACTCCTAGTAGCCATCTCAACCACTCAGGTAACCAACCTGTGAGTCCCACTGAATGTTTATACAATTAAACCTCCAGATGCTCCCTTGATATTGACAAGCATGCATCTAATAGACTCCAGACGATCCCACAACATGGTATGCATGTGTCTATGTAGTTTTCTCCTCAAAGTTGTGCTTGTGACTTTGGGATTTGTGCCACTTTTTCAGGCTCAGAGCATAGGTCACTTCCAATAACTCATTGGTACTTTCGAAATTGAAAGAGAGCAACATAATAATGATAGAAATGCAAATACTTGAAAAAGGACTTGACTGGACCCCTACTAGCCATGATGGGCATTTCATCAACAATGTCACAGTTATGTAATCTATAGGTTTAGAAAACATATTTGAGCATAGGGGTCTCATAATCATATGAGAATCACTAAGATGCATTGATGCCTCAACACATTAGTTGCAGTTTGATCCATTAGGCTATAGATACATTTTTCATTCATTCACAAGTAAAATCATGATGAGAGCCATACATAACCATTGTCATAATACATGTTAATAACCAACATAATAGAAACAAAATTGTGAAGGAAACAATAGCCATATAATCCACATATAAACCAGTATAATACTCATGAAATAAAAAGGAGAAATAACTTCATATTATTGATGCAAAGGCCAACCAGGTTTCATACTTTCATGAACCACCAAATGGTAGACATGGCTTAGCCAAATATCTCTTCATCAAGTCACCCATGTGCCATATTCCAATCATGAATATGGGATCTATTAAAACACAACAATCAAAACTATCCATGGCTTCCAAAGGCCAAACCAACATAACTCGTCAATAGTGATTCCACCTCATGGTCGAACATCACATAACCATCACCATATTGGTCTCTACTGAAGCCTTTTAGGGCTCCAGAGCATTTGTTCCAACCAAGGCTTCCAAGACTAGAAACTCAACCCACAGTTATCGTCAGGATTCCAGAGTGTTTGTCCAACCAGGGCTTCCAAGACTAGTAACTCAAATCACCAAGGGCTTCCACAAAATTTTTCCAACGAAGGCTTCTAGGACTAGTAACTCAACCCAAGTTGTTGTAGGGCTTTCACAACATTTGTCCAACCATGGCTTCTAAGAACTAGAAACTCAACCCAAGATAAAGGAAACATGAGAACTAACCCAAAAAACAAGGAAAATCAACCCACAAGGCAATGGATATCAGTGAAATGGAAAGGCAAGGAAAATCCACTATCAATCTAGGAAATCCTCCATACTAATGATAGATCATGACCAAGGAACCACATGTATATGCCATGCATGCCAAAACTAGTGAGGAAAACATACATGCAACTCAGTACCTGTAAGAAAAACTCGTTGTAGTTGTTGATCTCGATGTCTTGTTGCATTTTCTTGCTCTTCCCTTGCCTTATTTCTCCAAAACTCCAAGTATGCAACACTCCTCCAAGAGTGTCCCAAGAAGCTCTAAGTGTCTAAGAGTATGAGAGAGAGAAAGAATAGAGGGAGAGATCCAAAACTAAACTAACAAAATTTTGTGGACTCATCCTCGTAAGCATTTTTATTAATGAACCCTCTATTTTCTTCATTTTGCATTATTTTCCTTCATTTTCCTCCTCACATGCAACTTGTGACCTTTCACCTCCCTTTTTTGCTAATTTCCATTATTTTCGTAAATAAATGTGCCAAAATTCCCTCTTTACTTTCCAAAGGCTTTTCCATTACCTTTGTCAATTTTCTTATCCATTAATCAACCACCAATGATTCCCATCACTATGGGACACCTGGATAAGTGTCCCATCAACTGTGGCTATTATTTTTCCTTTATTAACCTTTATTACATGGAATCTTCACCAGGGCTACTACAAAAATGAAGAAGTGGCATGTGGGACATCATGATGGGCACCAATGTGGACTTTTCATGGCGTGCATGCAAGGTGTAGACAGGTATGGTGGTCAACATGAGGATATGTGTGATGCATGGCAATGCAGACAAGTGTGTCTACATTATGGAAGGGTGTTAGGTGTCTATCATTGAGCATTTCATGTCATGCACGCCAAGACACCTAGATGGAGGGTTGCCCACATGGTGAAGAATATGTCCACTCAGAGTTATGAAGGGGCTTCAGTCGGATTAAAGGATTCAAATAAAGAACACATAAATAGAGTGAAGGAATTTGATGGATGTTACCAAGCAAGATGAAGGAAGAAAACGAACTAGAGAAAATTGAAAGGAACTGAGGGCATAGAATTGTAGTGAAGGAAGCCAAAATCGCTGAAGGAAATGAGGCTCACCTAGTTGGGCCAAGGTTTTTTTGGGTGCAAATTGGAATTGTTTTTGAGATTGGTGTTGGTTGGGTGTGTAGGGACTACAAGATCGTTTTCTTTTGGTTGGCATTTATGTTGTAGGTTTCTAAGGACGTGTGAGTTAAAAGAGTTGCATGAGACCAAAGAACCACGTTTCTAAGGTTAACCACCTTAAGGCAACAAGTTATAAAGGAGTTGGCCCAAGTTTTTCCTTGTACATTTGAAGTTGTAAATTGAATTTTGAAGCTTAATAACAAGAATTAATAGGGAATTATTATTGGGAGTTCCCCCTCCCGTGTATACTATTATGCACCTATGTATTGTTGGTTATATTGTTGTTCTATGTTGGTTATCGTTTCTGTTGTTCTTATAAGGAAGTAAATGAACTATTCACTAAGTTAAAAGATAAACTTGAAGAATTGCTTAAGTGTTAGGAAGTTGGCTACTATGTTGGGATCATTTTGAAAGCTTAATTCCACAAAGTTGAAAACAATTTTAAAACGACACATAGACTAAAGGCATAATCCAGGAGAAAGTAGTTGAGTGTCTTGATATGAAATCTCATCGATGTTGCACGACCGCAGTGGTGTGACCATTATTGTGGTCATGACAGATGGTATTGGAGCCTGATTTGAAAAGGAGAGTGTTTGGAAGAAGTTAAAGGCAATGACATGATGGTCACTGCCATGAAGAACTATGATGAAAGTTGTGAAATAATTGAAGGTTGGGTAGCACAATGGCAGGTCTGCAATAGGGTCGTGAAACACTTATGTAGCTCATTAACAGGTTGGGCCACATGAAGGAAGAGAGGTTTAACTTGTTGGAAGAAATTGATGTTTTAGAAGAAAAGGTATGAGTAAAACTTCTTAGCATTGGTTGGTAGGTTGGGAAGGTTGACGTTGTTGACTATGGTGATGGACAAGAAGTTGTGATAGATGAAGAGGAATTTGCCCTTATGGTTTAGTATGAAGAAAGTATTTCAACTGTGTCAACAAAATAGGAAGTTCCTTGTGACATGAAGCTTCCCGAAGTTGACCAGATTTGGTCATAACACAACCATTGAAGGAAGATGGAGGCACTCCCTTGGAGAAACCTTGCACTAATGGAGTAAGTGTTGCAGTGACTTATGTTTTTATGAAGTCTTTGGAAGTTGACTCTTTTGTAGATATGGGAAAAAGAATCTTTTGTTTGCTAATGCAATGGGTAAATTTGACAAATCAAAGGTTGGGAGGAGACTGTAACATACCTCATTTTCACATAATTGTTTTTTCTATAATGACAACGTCTCCATTTGACTTTTCCTTGGAATATTTGATGCACTCACTTCACTATAATTTCTTGTAGATTCCATGATGCATAAGTTCTTAGACTTGGTCCTCAAGTCTCCCAAGTACATATATGTAACATACCTTCTGCCACTAGGACACATAAATTAGTTTTCTCGTGACTTGCAAAATATTATTTTAGCATTATGATTTAATTCACATGGTTTGGTTATTGATTGCCATATATATTTTCACACAACCATCAAAACTATGGGTTTTTAATCCCATTTTCTTGTATGAACTTTATTTAAATCGCCACTTTTTTAACTATACGTATGAATAGATAGGGGAATTCGTTGAACTTTGTTCAAACCCCTACATCTATATTATATGGTGCCCCGCCTACCACTTATATATATATATTCCGCTAGAGCGTTGTTTCTTCAACCTATATGATGCAACAATTTATGGAGACGTAAGTATTGATATTTGTTGAGTTGAAACCAATTGATACTAGTTATACCCCATCTGTAACATATCTCAGCGCCTTATGAATTTCTCAAAGGCCCTTTTTCTATAATTTTTAATCGGTACTCTCTCACTCACTTTTTTAAACTTCTAGCAACTATGCTAGGGTAGAAATTCCTCGAGTCCAAGGTAGAATATCCCTTGTTGACCCACCAAGGTATCTGAATAAAGATTTTGTTCTTTTACTATTGACACACAATGAATATATTTTGTACATGACAATGGTATCCTAATTTATGTTAGGTTAGATAATCCAAATTACCATCTCTTCATGGTTCCATACTGGTTGTATGATAATATTATATTTTCTCTCGGATGTATGTATTTATGGTTCAACCATAGCAACGGTTCACAGATATATTATTAATAAAACCCTATATGGGGTACGTCAGTATTTCACTACCCAACCAATGGTATTTGTTTTTATTTTTACATTATTATATGTAACTTACCACTCATCCACGCACCACGAACTATGTTATAACAAAGGAAAGTATCCTAGGTCAAATTTTCACTTCATATTCTAAGGTTGAATGGTGTCTTTGAGTGATTATAATTTCTAACTTACTATAGGGTCATCGTTAGACATAGTTTTGGTGAGTATATGTTGCTTTCCCTTCAACTGGATTAATAATCTGGCTATATTGTACATAGTACCTTCCTACTTTTATCAAGATTTAGTTAGTCTTTATCAGGAACAAGGTTAAGTAATTATGGGTTTTGTGAAGGGAGAGGTTGATCACCATGTAACTTAGGCCCATATGATTTTCCCATGGATGTCAGTTTTCCTCCTATGAACGGTGAGAAGTGTTTCTTATTCATCTGACGGTGCAACTTCCCTTCTCAAACCCTAAGTCTCATTTTGGATTTTTTTTGCTTCCACATGAATATCTCCCTGTGGAATTTTGTATGCTTCTCTGAACGCCATTGTGAGTGATGGAAATTACTTTGCCAACTGGATCCCTCTACCAGGTTCCCTAGCCATCGTGCACCTCCCCTCCTTCAAGCGAAGCATCAGGAACACCAGGTAAAATATTTTTATTTTTTACGCATTGGCTTGGCATCTTTATTTATGGCTTATCATGTCTATATTGGGTTAGACTGCTCTAATTTTTCTTTGACATACGCTAGGGCTTACCTTACCAATTTTTTTACAGGTACCAATTTATTTTTTCCCTCTTTACATCGAGTAATTTCAAGCTAGGTCTGAAAGTTGGGGTTAGTTCGCATATTGTTATTATTATTTATGGTAATGATGGCAATTATCACCGATTCCTTGTCAGGTTTAACTTATATGTAGTTGTTATTCTTCTCCACGTGTTTTCTATAGAGGCTCTAGAAAACTCATCCAGGAATTGTTATTAGCATTCCAGAGAGGAACGTTACTTTATTTTGTCCCTGTTAGGTATTCACGTTTTTACAATTACTCGGTTAATGTTAATTTGATTGGAAAGGGTTTCTTCTCAATTCCTTCTTTTTTTCTCTCTCTCTTTTCTTTCATCTGCTCAATGGCTTCTTGGTACAAGAGTATGCAGGCCATTTTTCTAGGTGGTTTGTTATTTTTTCCACTTTCGGTTCATGACGGTTAAGGTAAGACTCGTTTCCCTTACCAGATCCCTTGGGTTTCCTATTTATTATGAGTTCTGTTAGCCAGTTTGGTGTTAGTAAAGGGGAAATATTTCAAGCACGACAGGAGTAAACTATTTCCCTTTTCTATTTCTCAAATTTTTTTCGGTTCAATACTTTAATAGTTCAGTGTGGTTATTTCAGTGTGGTTATTTCCATGTAGTCCGTATTGGAAATGCAACCAATATTAACAAATTATACATAGATTTCCTGCTTAAAAATACTTCGATATTGTTATTGTTATTTATTTATTTTTCCTAGATTACCGTCTGGTGGTTTACCTGTCAGGTCAATGTTTGTTATTCTGATAGTTTTTTTCTCCTCCTGCTTCTACATAATGGTTCCCCTATGCTTCAGTAACCAACTTTATTTTTCAATTATTGATTTTGTTACAGGTACCAATCGAGGAAATATTCATTCAGGGTTAAGAAATGAATTATTACATCTTTCCAGATGAACACAATTGACTAATTAACATTCCTCCTTCCATGTTGCGATCTCCCATTTCGTTGAGCTACTTTACGAATGGTCGGTTGCGTTTCTAAATCCACCATCTGGCATTTCTATTTAGCCTTGACCCTGTCAAGCGTTGAACCCTATATAGTGATCCAACTACAAATGTCACTGCTGGCTCAATATATTATTTTCTCTTAGACTAATTGTATCAATTTCTAGTATTTTAAATGAACATAGATTCGGTAATATGGTGGAGATTCGGCGGTCACAAATGGCCTTGAAACAATGTATGTTTTTTCCAAGATTTATGAAATGATTTGGACTCTTTCCTATTCCGTTTACTTCTTTCTAAATTATTTTTATATATAATGTAGCCAAAATGGATTGTACTCTAATTTGAAATGCGTTTTCAAGTATTACTATGTTTACAAGGAAATATCTATAAGATTACAGCAATATGATTTCTACATTGATATTGCAGTTACATACTCTTGAATCAGTTTTACTGCCATATATGTGCTTTTGTCTTACATTCTGAAATTACTTGACCTCTATAATTCTCACAGCCATATTAAGGGGTGAGGTCATTAATTCCTCCAAGTGAGTGGTTTCGTTTCTATTTATTTTTCCCTAAAGAAAACATTAATCGTTTTTAATTATTTTTTCTAAAACTTTTATCTAATTAGTGAGGATTAACGCGTGAGCCCTAAATGACATATTGGTGTACCCTCGATTTCTATTCATTCAGCTGCTTAATTCCTATGAGTTTAACCAACAAACATAGGTCTGTATAGATTGAGTGTGGTTAAGATATAACTTGAATTTTTTTTACGTTGATTATGTCCGTTCTATATCATTCTACTTATAGAATTTTTAATTTTTGTTTTCATCAAAATAACTCATTACTCTGTCGTAATCACAGTTTTGAATCTTACAGAAATTCGGTTGTTCATCACTCTTAATATTAAAAGGAAAGGAAAGATTTTATACTCCATGACTTTCAATGGATGTTATTTTTTCTTTTTTTTATTATCATTTCGTAGACATTCCTCCAATTCCTATAATTAAAAACTTTGCAACATGAATAATTAAGTTTCTCTTTTTTATTTTTGTACTATAAACCTGCAACATGATTTTATGTACGGTTTCATTCATATCATACGTCCCTACTGAATTATTCCTTTCCTTATGGGAATGAGTTTCTAATTGAACTCATATACTTATATGAATAAAATAATTCACATATAGACAATGATTTATGTAAATTAATCTCCAGATATGCTTATCAAGGATGCCACACCATTATCAGGAAATATCGTGTAGAATATATATTATAGGTATTAAGAACTGAATTATAAATAATGCATTCTGCATGCATGCCCTATAAACAATTTTCCCTTATATTTATAGTACTTTGAATATAAAATGTTATCCATCCAAATCTAAGGATTAGAAAATAACTAAGCTATGCATTCAGCTTGGAACTTGTCTAGTTTCTCATCCCACTTAAGCATTTAATTAGTATTACTAGTTTTATAATCATTAACTATTTTTATATCAAAAAATAAAATAGAACCAAAATTTTACTTAACCATAATCATATTCTTGGGAAATAGTCTGGAACTCAGCATTTTCCACTTGACCATGAACTATCTCCAATAGTTTCCTGGTAGGTAAGAAATTATTATTTTTCTAAGCAATTCCCTCTTAGATTCCTAGGGAATTATTTTATAACTTTCTTCCCAACATATTTTTAGAAGCGTCTTGCCAAACCTTTTGCTTAGGCCTTTTTGTTTTAGTTTTTTTTTCTAAAAAATATAATTTCTTTTTCTTTAAAAAACATTTCTTCCTCAATGCTTTATCCCATCCCACTTAGTATTTATCTCTGACTAAGTAATTGACACAATCTTTTTCTTGCATTATGTTAATTTAATTCCTTTTTAATTATTTTCTCCTAGGGATTTTCAGGAGACTTCTAGGGAAGGTGCATCTTGTGGACTTGACCACCAATAGGATTTTCTAAGTTGGAAAGAAGTCTTATGAACTCTAGTTCTCTTTCCTGAATATATCCAAGAAATTCATTTATTAAATGAAATAAAAATAAATCAATTGCATCATCGTGGCTTCCATTGCCACTAACTCTAGTAATAGTTGAATGCCTAAAAATAGTAATTTTTTCAAAAGAAAAGTGATAGAGGTGTTATATATTCCCCCCATTTTTCTATAAGCACCATCCCTAGTGTTTCCTCAATTCCATCTTTTCTTACGAAGGGAAGAAAATGTCTCCTGCATTTCCTCTTTCATCTCTACCCTCATATCTTGAATACTATAGTGCTTCCACTTCACATTATCTTGCACAATGGCTCAGTTTCCAAAGTAAAGCATACTCCTATCTTCATTTCCCCATCATTCTTGTACAATGTTTTCTTACATGCTAAACAGGTGTTTCCTTCTTTTCATCATGCATTCCGCCAAAGGATGATTCACTAGCACCAAACAAACTTATTGACATGCACCCAACACAGTTAGTAGCATTAGCATAACATTACATAATATCACAGGTCCTTTGCTACATCCATTTATGGCTATGCCAGCCACATGGGCATCGTTTAATGTGAAATTAAAAAAAATAGAATTTTCAATATCACTTCCACAAAGGAAATAATACTAAAAGGACTAATTGCAAAATTCTCTCTTATGTTGTTGTTTTGATAATGTTGTAGAAAATATGCATCTATCATGCATACTTAATTATATAACAACCTACTACTTTGGCCACTTTCATGGCTTTTATATTATTATCAATGCTTTTTTGGAGTAGACTTAATCGATTCCATCCTAATTGTCAGCCACTTGTTTCCAAACCTTTCTATAATCCCACTAAAATGTGAGGAACAAAAATAAGGAATTCACCATACCAACATGGATAAATAAAGGGATATCTTGACATACTCTAGTTTCATTGGTCGAAAAAATAGATTGCACTTGATAGATGTACACAAATTATTTTCCTTTTTTTATTTTTTTGTAAATCAGTAGATGTATATTATATCACAAAATTACATAAGATACAAAAGGTTTGTATAACTAGGTAGAACATTGAGCATCAAGCTTGATCAACCAAAATTGCTACTCTCAAAAATCGCAGGAAGGAGGCTTGCATCTTAAGAACAAATCCTATCATTGACAATAACAAGCTAAACAAACTACCCTTTCACAATTATACATAGAAGAGGCTAACCATACAGGGTTTCCTAACAAAGGAGACAAAATCATAGAGGGTCTAAGAAATCCCATCGTACTCAAGCTAGATTCAGACATTAAAAGATAAGGAACCAGCAAAGGATGGCTGGTAAAAAGCAGAGAGAGATGAAGTAATTACAGATCCAATTCCACGTAATCCTTAGTGGTAGCACTTTGGCCGGTTGTTGCATTGTCAGGTTTTGGCTTTGGAATCCTCTCGGAGTTATGGAGCTTTACCGTGCGGGTGTCATTGTCCTCTGCTAGAACGTCAACCACAGTGTTCATCCCCAGATGGATAGAGAGCTTAAAGAGCCTGATGAAGGCTCCCAGATTTTCAGACAACATCTTGAGTTCCTCTATTAAAGACTTCCTACAAATTTCCAGTGAATCTAGCCTTGTAGAGTTCTTGGCTGAGGCAAGCGATGTGGTAGAGTACGCATCTTTCGTAGCTTCTCCCTGCAAACTAAGAGCTTTGGAAAACATAGCTTTCATGTGCCAGACCTCACTTTGGGTTCTCAAGAACTGAGTGACTTTGGTAGTCGGAGTTCCTCGGTCCGAGATCCACTCGATCTCCTTCTCCATTGTGTGCATGTCCTACCTCACCTATTCCTGATTGACCTCTACTTCTATTTCCTCAATTTTCCTTTTCCCTTTATCACACACCGAAGTTTCATACTCCTCCCATGCTCTTTTCAGTTCTTTCTTAGCGGAAGCGTTACGACTACCTTTGTTTGTCATAGTGCTGGTGTAGGTATCAACACAATTCAAACAAGCATTGGGAAACCAAACAAAGCGCAAATGGATAAGAACCAGGCGATGGGAATCATATGTTTGAGCCCTTTGGTGAATCATCGTATTTATAATTGAGGGTTGAATTCAATGTATCACGATCTTCAGTGAGGCCTTCATGGATTTGAGGTTTCTCACATAATTACTCCCTTTTAGATTTCTAATTGATTTCCCATGATTCTGATCTGAGGCCACTAAGTTGCCACACTTGTAGCAGCTGGTCATTGGCCACGTGTCCTCAATTGCGCCTTGCATAATCTGATGTTTATTCTTCTAAGAGATATCCCTCCCCTTCCAATGTGAGTTATGGTACCTCCCCTTACAGTTCCAATTCGGGGCATAATGACCTGGGGAATGAACATTAATGGTTGTCCTCATTCGTTATTGATGAATGGTACCATGGTACTGCCTATCCTCTCCCCCCTATTCAGAATCTCGTGCCTTGAAATTTGTGAACACTTGGCCCAAAGCTCTTCGCATGTTACATCTTGCCAGCACGTGTCCAGGTAGGTATTTTGATGATTGACCCTAAAGTTTGCTAGGCAGCCCGCTACCGCATTCGTAGTCCATCTCACTACCTGCATAATGACTCCATCGAGGATTGAGAGGTGTTCTGCAATGAGCTCTGTAACTTTAGCCAACCTCCAGTGCTTTGTAACCTTTTCAGGTTTCAATTTCTTCTGTAATTTCATTGCTACATTAACTGCCAATAGTGAATTCCCTTCTACAACAGTAGCTCCTGTTCCCAAGCGAATTAGTATCTAGAGTCCCTGCTCTAATGCTGTGAATTCCATTTAATTGTTGGTAGCCTCTCCCATAGATTGACTGAAGATATGTAGAATTTCACCTTTGTGGTTATGAAGGACACCTCTTAGGCCGGCAGGGCCAGGGTTGCCCCAAGAGGCCCCATCAAAGTTCAATTTGTCAAAGCTTGGTGGAGGGTGTTGCCAAGAGTTTATGGGGGGCGGGGGGGCGGGGGGGGGTGGTGTCATTCAGGGCACTATGCTGATGAAATGGATGATGTACCTGCAACTATTACAAACACCTGCATAATTTGTATGTTAGTAATAGATGGTTTAGTATCCTGGTCAGGTTTACACCTGGTAAGAGTCGTTTCCCTCATGTTTTACAGGATATCAGCTTTAATAATCTCTATAGATCTAGCTTCATTTTGAAAAATTCTTTTGTTTCGTTCTTTCCATGCTGACCAAACTACGAAGCCAGGGGTTAATCTCCATAAACTGTTAACTGCTTGAGACTTGGAGTAATTGATTCTCCAATTTGCTATGCTTTCATGTATTGAATTTTTGTTCCTATCCATGCTCTTAAAGATTGAATCCATCCAATTCCATAATCTGTTGATCCATTCACATTCATTCAGGAGGTGATTCATTGATTGCTCCTCATTTTCACAGAGGGGGTAGCGTGAGGGGCCTATGAATCCTTTTTTCCATAGCTTTTCCCAAGTGAGGGTTCTACAATGCATCAGGAGCCACAGAAAGGTTTTTATCTTCGGCCATAGATTTGCATCCCAGACCCTGTTGTGCCAATTTACCTTTTCTTCTTAATCCCTTTATTCTATGTATGATCTCTCCTCTTTCAGTGTGAAGGTTCCCCCTTCGAGCTTCCCCATTTCAGTTGATCTACATCTTGAGCACTACAGATTTTTCTTTCGGCAAGATTTGTTTGCAGAGACATCAGGTTATTATCCATTTCTTTTGATTGAAGGGTGTCATTGAAGATCCATTGTTTCTGTGGCTGGTTCATTGTGTCAAGTCTCCAATAACGATCCATTGTTAGCTTTCCTTGCTCCTGGTGCCTTCTTTGTATTATGAGATAATTAGGGCATTCAAAAAATGGGCAATTGTTACCACGCATCCTCCCAATAAAGAGAATTTTGACCATTACAGACTTCCCAAAAACTATGCTCCTATATTATGCTCTAATTGGCTCTCGCTAAGTTCTAGATTAGGGAGCCTTCTGGAGGTTGTTAAATTCTAATCAGATTATGAGGGCTATAATTGTCCACATACTTGGCTTTCCAATGTTTAGCCCAGGGGTTATTTGGTTCCTTCAACCATCGCCACCATAGCTTGGCTCCACAGGCTCTGTTGATGGTGTATGGGTCTTGTAGGCCTAACCCACCTAAGAGCTTGGGTTTGGATATCTTCTCCCAAGCCATTAGGGACCATTTCTACTTGTCAGAGTTTCTTGACCAAAGGAAGGCTTTTTGGATGAGTCTTATTTTCTGAAGAAGTTCTTTAGGGGTCAGGAGAGTGGAGAGTGTGTCCTGATGGATGGCCTGAAGGATAGCTTTAGTGAGGACAAGGTGGCCTACAAAGTTAAGGGTTTTGTGGGTCTAATGCTTGCTGCGTTTCTCCAAATTGGATAGCATTTTCTCCCAATGACTCTTTTGCCATGGTTTATTAGTAAGAGGAATTGCTAGGTATCTGGAAGGAAGGATTCACCTTTTGAACTCGAGGATTCTAGATAGATTCTTTTGGACTGCGAGGTCAGTGTAGAAAAAGAAATGGAGGATTTAGTGAGATTTAGGTCCATACTTGAGGCTTTTCTAAGATGCATGAGAATGGCTTTGAAGCCTTGAGCCTCTCGAATCGTGGGGGTACCATGAAGCATAGTATCATCAACAAACTGCAGGTGGGTGGTAGCAGGGGAGGAGGGCAAGTGTTGGAGGCCCTGAATTAAGTTAGCATCTTTTGTACTTTTGATAATACGGCTTAAACCTTCCATTAATATAACAAAAAAAATTGGGGATAAGGGATCCCCTTGACGAATACCTCTTGTGGGAGCGAACGGAGTTGTGGGACCTCTGTTAACTAGGATGGAGAATTTGGTAGACTTGATTAGAGCTAGAATCCATTTTATCCAATGCTCATCAAAACCAAGGGCCTCCAGTATGGTCTCCAAGTAACTTTAGCTGGATTTGTCATAGGCTTTGAAAGGTCCAGCTACATAAGCATGCTAGCTTCTTTCCAAGACTGAAGAGTATGAATCATCTCTTGAGCTAGTAGAATATTATCTATTATATTTCATCCCTCCACATAGCCTCTTTTCTTTTCCGATATTACCCCTAGGAGAATTGGCTTTAGCCTGTTGGCTATGACTTTAGAGATAATCTTGTAAAGAAAATTGCATAATGCAATCGAGTGAAACTTTGAGGGTGTGTTTGCTTCCTCCTCTTTAGGTAAAAGGGTTATGAATGTTGATTTGAGAGATTTGAGGATGGACGAGGATTGTCGGGAATCTTTCACCACCTCCCAAACTTCCACACTAACTATCTCCTAATAGGATTTATACAAATCAATGGTAAATCCATCTGGTCCTAAAGCCTTTCCATTGGGCATATCTTGCACTGCTTCTTCCACCTCTTCCATGGTGATCGAGTGATTCAAAGATTTATTTTAATCCTCTGTTATTAGCCTAAGAATGGAGGTCATTATATTTCTTATAGCTTCTTCTCTATTGATGTCTAGCTCCAAAGTGATCTAGCTGAAGTGATTTATGAGGAGGGCAGAGATGTCTTTATGGGTTTGTAAAGAGGTACCCTATTTATTCTTCATCCTAATGATTTTATTGGCATATCTGGGATCAATGGCCAAGCGATGGAAGAATTTTGTATTCTTCTCTCCTTCTTTGAGCTATCAGATTCGAGATTTTTGCTTCCACAAGGTTTCCTCCTGGTGGCATTTGGACTGCCACTTCTACTTGAGTATCTGTTCTGTGTTTATTGCTTCCTGGTTGATATCCCCCTGGAGCCACTCCTTATGAATCTATTCTAATTGTTCCTCCAGTAGCTTCTTATCTTTGAATATGTTGTCGAATACCTCTTGGTTATAAGACTTTAACCTGGTTTTGCTATGTTTCAGTTTGGCTTGGAGTTTGTACATCTTGGTTCCCCTGGTTTCTAGTGGCTCATTCCACCCTTGTTTTATTTTTGAGATGAACTCTGGATGGCTAAGCTAGAACATCTCAAATCTAAATAGTTTATTCCTCGGGATGCTGAGGATGGCTGCATTCATATTTATAGGCCAATGATCAAAACCTCCACTTGGTAGAATATCTGAATCCACTGTGATCCCTTCAAGAATATTGTTTTATGTTACTAAGAATCTATCAAGTCTAGATGCAATTTTCCTGTTACCGCCCATTTTGTTGTTCCAAGTATATGCGTCGCTCTTGGTGATGATGTCTACAAGCTTCGCTGTTTTAATAACGTTATTTAAAGCTTCTGCATCCCGATTGAGCATCCTGATGCCTCCTTTATTTTTTGTGAGCGAACTCATCATATTAAAATCTCCTCCATAGATTGTTTTTGCTAGGGGATATATGTGCTGCAGATTGGAGAGACTTCTAAGCATTGTCAATTTTTCCTCTAGTTTCTAAGCATTGTACACATTAGTGCAGAGGTAAGTTTCCAAATTTCTACTGATCTGGATTTCTATGGAAATGGACGATCTAGATGCTTTTGTAGAAATAAGATGTAGGACCTGAGGATTCCATAGAGTGGCTAAGATACCCTCCATTCCAATTATTTCCACCTCTATGCATTCCATTATTTTACCAATTTTTTTGCTTATAACTTTCATTATCTGGCTAGTACATTTTGTTTCTTGCAAAAAAATCATATCAGGTTGTTCATTTATGACTTTTTTCCTTAATAAGCACTGTTTCTTTTGGCTATTCATCCCTCTAGCATTCCATGAAAGTATTTTCATAATTGACAGATCTTTTTAGGAGGTAAGTGTGAAAGCCTCAAGGGCTTTCATCTTACCTGAGTTAAGGAGCATTTGACCTAGCTCTTGGAGTGCCTCAGTGTTTGTCCTTCTGCCTCGTTTTTTCTGGTGCTTGGGATTTGTGGTGGTTTGATGCAGTCCTTGATCTTTTACCCCAAGTCCTTTTGTTGCTCCAAAGCTTCTTTTCTGCATGTCCATTTCTACTTTTTGTCTTGCTAGGAATAATGGGTTTACTCTGTTCACCTCCTCCTTAGGTATGTGTTCTATGCCTTTCTTCTTCCATTGCTCTACCATGTTCAGTAGATCCATAACTTCTTGTTCTAGAATGTCGCTAAGATCCATGTCTTCTATACCCATTTCGTTGGTTAACATTTCTGAGTCTTCTTCTAGTTCTTCTGTTAGTACTGCAATTTGTGGGATTTTATTTGAATGGATGGGACTGGGATCTTGTGTCCTCTGTGTTGTAATGGTCTGGCTATCCCACAATGGATCTTTCCCTTGAGTGGCCTCCACTACTTCCATTTATTATTACAACACCTCAAAGGCATTGCATGTACTTTTACTAGATGTGCTTGCTTTATGTTGTTGTTTCCTGTTGACTCAGTGTCTACCAGGAGGTCGGGTGAAAGCTTCTTTATTTTTCCCTGTATTATCCTTGGATTTTTCCATTATTTTGTTCATTGGACATTCCTTGAATAGGTGTCCATGTTCATGGAATTTCCTACATCAAGAAGGGATCTGCTCATAGTCTATAGCTTGAAAGTAAACTTCATCCCTGTATTCCAAACTGGTGCAGATCTTCTGTTGGGTCCCTATAATACTAGTGATTACCCCATTAATATTGTAGTTGTATCCCTTATTAATATTTTTGTGCCCCTATTGTCCCCATATTGTTATTACTATGCCCCATAGAATCCCTCTATTGTTATTTTTGTGGCTTTATATTATTATTGTTAGGTCGGCCGGGTTATATTGTGACTCCTTAGACTCCTATATATAGAAAGGAGGTTTTGTCATTTGAATCATCCAAGAATTGTTCATTTATGTAATTTAAATGAGGTTTCTCCCTCGAAGAGGGTGAATTCTAAGGCATTAATCTATCTTTTCTATCTTTTTCTTGAGCTGGTTTCATAACATTTGGTATTAGAGCTTTGGATTCTAGGGGTTTGGTGCTCCAAACAGCTCATCATGTAATTTTCGCTATAAATTTTTTTCTGCGATGTTTCAAAATCTAAAAACAAAACCCATTTGAGAAGAAATTGAGCTGAATCTTGGGTTTGAATTTCAGAGTTGTTCACACTATATTTACAGAGATATGATCAGAGGAAGTTGGCCTTTTTGCAGACTCCTGAATTACATTCCAAATAGGTGACCTGGGGAAAATTGTCATAACTTTCTCTCTGAGCAGCAGATTGAAATTTAGTAAGAAGGTACAGAAAGAGGATGGACTGTAGTTTTTTGTATATATTTTTGAGACCCAAAGGTCGAAACAGTGACTCGTGGCACGTCGTACAAGTTCACTCTACTGAACTAGTCTATAATCAGGTCATTGTGGGAGATTTCTCATAACTCTTCCTTGGAAAATCCAATTTGGATCACACTAGTGGCATTGGAAAGAGGACACATAGGGCTACTTCATTTCAAAAATTTATAATTGGATGGTCCGAAAGTACAGAGATACATCAACAACAGTATCAAGCTGCTACAAAGTGAAAAAAGGTGTGTAGAGTTTTTTAAATTTTTGCTTAAGCTTGGTTTGAAAATTTATTTGAAGGAATTCAAAGGGCATAGTAGAGAATTATTATCAGTAATTGATGCCCCGAGGAAAGAAAATGCAAACACCTAGTAAGCAACCTAAAAGCTCTAGCATGACTCATGAAGAAGAGGAAGAAATGCTACATGATATATCAAAATTACAAGACCAAGTGCAACAAATGTCACTATCCCAAAGGCTAATAGAAGCTAAGATAAAGGAAGTGGAAACTAAGATGGATGATTTGAAGATAGATTTGAAGACAGATTTGAAGAGAGACATGGCAGATTTGAATACAGATTTGAAAAATTTTCTACAAGAAATAGTTACTAATGGTGAAAAGGTAGTAAAGGAAACTCATGATGCGAACAAAAGAAATGTTAATCATGATATCATAGACTCTAATATGGGATCGAAGACCCACCATATTCCAAAAATCGATATGAGGAAGTTTGATGGCAAGGATCCCGCAACATGGATATTACAGATGGAGCAATTTTTCGATCTCAATAATGTGCAAAACACACAAAAGGTACGTATGGAAACTCTATATTTGGAACCAAATCAGTTTGTATGGTATCAATGGCTTTGCTCTCATAAACAATTTATCACTTGGGCAATTTTTACGGAAGAATTGATAGCACATTATGAGGATACAAAAAGCAGCACTTTTTTTAGCCAATTGATAAGTCTCAAACAAAAGGGTTCAATAATGGAGCACATTGAGGAGTTCCAAAAATTGAACATAAGGGTAAAAGATATTCCAGAGGAGCATAGGATTGATGTGTTCATAGGTCTTTAAAGGATAATATCCAACATGTTGTTCGCCTTTGGGAACCTGATTCATTAGAGAAGGCATTTAGGTTAGCAAGAAAAATGGAAAGCAAAATTATGGCAACCAAGAAGCATACCACTCACAACTATAAACGACGGAAGCGCTTTGCTCCCCTAGTATTTCCACAACCTATAAGGCTGACACCAACAACAATGGAAGAAAAAAGATCAAAAGGGCTTTGGTTACAGTTGTGATAGCAAATACACTTAACCAGGTCACAAGTGTGCTGAGAATAATTATTCTACATAGATCGTGAAGAGGAACAAGAAAAGGAGCAATAAATGTCAAAAGAAGAGGATATACTTCAAGAACAAAGCCTAGATAAAGAAGAAATGAATCCGACCATATCTTGTAATGCATTGGCGGGAATTACCACTCCTTAATCCATCAAGATAGAAGGACAAATCAAGAAGAAAAAGGTAATAGTGTTGATTGATTCAGGAAGTACCCATAATTTTATTCATTGTAAGGTAGCAAAAGAATTGAATTTCTTCTTATATCGAGCACCAAAGTTTCAAGTGATGGTTGCAAATGGAGGAACAATAAATTGCTCTCGAAAGTGCCATAACATCAAGCTATCCATGGGAGAATATGTATTGACTAGCCTAATGCTTTCCATTCCAATGGGAGGCGTTGATGTTGTACTAGGAGTCCAATGGCTAAAATCCTTGGGTACAATAGCTTTTAATTTTCAAGAACTTTTCATGAAATTTTTTGTGGAAGGAAAGAAAGTTGAATTAAGGGGTATGGTAGGGAAACCGGGAAAGATAATTAGCTCTAACAGTATGACAAAGCTTCTAAAAAATGAAAAAAGAAGTGTAATTGCACAATTATGTTCGCTAGATGTTTCCACATTGGAATCATCTATTTCTCCAGATCTCCAAAAAGTCTTGGACACATTCCAAGGTATGTGAGACTCCCAAAGGTCTCCCACCTATTCATGATCATGATCATGCTATTCACTTGATTCCATGAAGTGTTCCTCCAAACATTAGGCCGTACAGATATCCCTATGCCCAAAAGAGTGAAATTGAACATATGGTCGCAGAAATGCTAGAGGCTAATATAATTCAACCTAGTCAAA